>CM057820.1:78465133-78680133 GCA_030067965.1 Latrodectus elegans | reverse complement strand
ATATAGTTTAATTTTGTATTAAAAAACAACTCTTAACTGGTTTTCACATGTATTATAAACATGTAAAAGCTGTTTTTGTTCATAGTATTTGTAGAAACTGCTTAATTTCAAAGAAATGATCAAATTTTGAATTTAAAATCATTTTAATTAATAAAAATGAGCAAAATTTTATTTGAATTAAGTCCTCTCTCTCTCTCTCTTTTTTACTTAAAAAAAAAATTATACTTCGACATTCACTTTTTATGTAAGCAGCCACTAGGATTAATGATGATTCATTCTCATAAAATATATAGAGATAACAGCATTAACTATAATCTGCATATTATTCTTAATGTTTCAAGGCATATTTAAGATTTTTTGCATTAATATTTCATCACACATAAACTGAGATGCATTGCCTACTTTATATCTTAAATGTTTAGTTCATTGTCAACAATAAATAATTAATGATCTCAAACAAGATATGTTGTAATAAGCCAGAAAAGAAAATACTTTTTTACTATTCTAAATAATTTGATTTAGCAGCATTTCATAAAATGTAGATGTAAATGAAGCTGTAAATGAAACTATACCATAATAATTTCACTAATATAATCACAATTAGGAAAATATTTAAAAAATACTATTAAATGATATAGATTAATTGCATCACACCTACCAATTATCAGCAGAAGAAATCTTAAGATAGCAGCTCTCTAAAAATATTTAATTAATTCTCGTAATTATAATTTCTACACCTATACTATTGATAAAAATATCCTTTTTCTTTCAAAATAAATTGTATTTATTCCATTTTTCCATAAATTGCTCAGTGCAAAAATGTATGTTTTGAATTTCTTTTTATGTTAAACAGAAACTTATAACAGAATAATAATAGATAATAATTATAAACATTTCTGACAGATTTTTTTTAAATTCTACAAATTTATTCTCAAGCTTGATTCCATAAAATATGCTCTGATTTCATATTATGTTTATCTAATGAATTCACAACTTGGAATCTTAGGAATTCAACATAAAATTTAAAAAAAATATTATCTTCTTTTGAAGTTCATCTTTTTGTCTATGATCAGTCTAAATCTATAAACAGTACAATTTATACCATGAACTTAACTGATACATAATACCGCGGGCCCACATATTGGTAGGGCATAACTTTTATTCAAAGACAATTATGGCAAACCTAAAATATATAGTCATAGTTAAATTAAAAAATTTACTACTAAAGATATGGAATGAAATTCAATTCGTTATACTGCATGCTACTAAACAAGCCTTTCCAAAAAGATTGTCAACTGTGGTTAAAACTAAAAGTGATGAAATAGAAATCATTAGCTAAGCATTGAATAATGATTTTACTTTTATTTAACAATTATTTTATCATTATAAAGAAGTTACATTGCAGTAATATCTTTTTAAAAACTGCTGCTTTTTTGTGTGGGCATGCTATAATTATATTTAGTTAAGAAATGTGCATTGTTTATAAACTAAAACTATTTTAAAATAATTTTTCAATCTTAATGATAATTTTCTACAAAAAACTTTTAGATCCATGCATTTCCATCAGTTTGTTTTACTGTATTTTGCAAAGTAAATCCCTCAAGAATAATGATAAATTTTAAAAATAGGAGTAACATAATAAAAAGAAAAAAATCATAAGAGCTTAAATAATCTATAATAAATTAAGTCATCTTTTAATAAAAAATACTTTTAATGTCATTTTTTTTATGTAATCTTTTTGTTCACAGTCTCAAAAAATAAACAATGATTTTTAATGAATCTTAAAAAAATAAAATGCTAAGAAAAATTCACTGAGAAACTACTTTTATTGTTAGATATTTATTATTTCCATCATTGATTGTTAATTATACTCTATCTCATAACTTTAATAATAGTGTTAGGGACTGGTAATAACTTAATAGTGTTAATTCTTGGGAAAAAGAATGTGGTAAATGTATGCTTTGCCCCATACATTAACCCCATTCTTTTTCCCAAGAATCATCAGATAGACAAGTTCTATATATGTTTAAGCTAAGAAAATTCTATACTATCTGTATGTAAGTTATGAAATTTATATACTATCCATGAAATATTCTTCACAAATTAAAAGACATAATTTATATATGTCAGAAAGTTTTACTCGAGTCTCTTATAACATGTACTCTGAATTATTTTAATTTTTTCCTTACATAGATAATCTCTATAAAATGGAAATAAAACTGTTCATCTAAACATCATATTTTTTATTTATAAAATTTACTTACAGAACCAGAAATTTTATTCAAACTTTATTTTATATCAATGAAATGAAATTTATTCTTAAACACTATTTAAAAATATACAAGGCACAGTAATAAAACATAACCCTATTTCTCATTAAAATTTAATTCATCAACATTGGCACAGTAGCCTGCTCCAAGTGCTGTCTTTATTCAGAAGATTTTCCCATTCCACCTTTTTCCCAGCATTAGATTTTCAGTTTTTAATTTTAAGTTTTGGAAATTCCTCATCAAGGCACTCCATCTTCTCTGATGTCTTCAGATGAGAAAGGAATGGCAGTGAATACATTATGAGCAGTTATATAATATAATTATCCATTTAAATTCTTTCTAATACAAAAATCACTTTAACATACATTACAGTGATTAAAAAGGTAATTTTAAGGCATCATTTATAAATTTTAAAATTGCAGTGGTAACAAGGATTATTGAATAAAAATATTGGTAATAGAAATTTGGAACATATTTATAAAATGGAAAAGAAAGTACTGTTAAAAATTTATGAACTTATTTTATAAAACACACTACTGTGTGACTCCTATTACTTCTATTAATTTTCATTAATCAAGTATATATTTTGTTTTCACAGCTATATCATTAGTTTAACTTATTCTTCTAATATTTTATATTCTGAACAAATTTTTTCAGTAAAAAAACTCTAAAGTACTCATTTTAAAGAATATAATCTGAAGGGAATTTTTTAAGGTAGCCAATAGATCATTTAAACTTTTTGCCCTTTAAGGAATAGTTACACAATCTAATAAACTTATATAGGTTTCAGAATTAATGCTATAGGAAATCTTAGAACCAGATAAAAAATTATAAATTAAGCACATCATTAATAGTTTTCCATGGAGAAACAGGTTGAATTGTAAGTTATCAAAATGATGGTTGTATAGAGCAGAACTATTCAGGATGATAAACATATTTCAATAGTTACGACAATCATAAAACATGAATTGTGTTAACTACACTATTACCAGTGATGAAATCACATATCATTTGACGAGTATCACATATTGAACAGCTTTTTATACATGCCTATCTTTTTTAGATTTTTAAACCTTAATTTATGATCATAAGTAGAAGAGATCATAGAAATAATAAGTTTATCATATAATAAGTGTTCTAAGTTATCATATAGAACAATTTATTACCACAAATATGTTGTATGGTGTTATTACAATAGTCATTTATTAAGAATGCATCAGAAAAGAATTTTATTGCACATTCAAATGCAATATAAATAACTATAATTTGTTATTATCAGATAAGTTCTCACATCAGGAATTTTTAAGAGTTCTATTAAATTTAATTTCATTGAAATATTTGTGCTTTTTATGCATAACTTCACAATTTACTGAATTTTTAAATATCAGCACTTTTTAAGTCATCTTGAATGCAATTATTGCAAAAATGTTTTTGTTATCTTTTCTAAATATGCTTTTTAGTTTTATTTGCAGTCTCTATATTTAGGATTATTCACAAAAGTAAACAATTAGAATAAGCTACTAGTGGTCCCATACATATACATATGTAAATGTAAGCTAGATTACATATATACAATAGTAAAATATATAAATATGATATCAAAGAATCCCTAGTTTGAAACTATTTCTGGCTTGGAAGAAACAATGAGCCAAAAAGACTTAAGGTTTTCATAGACTCAAATTTCTAAATTGCAATGGAATCTAAGCAAATATGAGTGGAATGTAAGTTGATAATTGATAAAAATGAGATTCCTTCATTATTTGCTATAACTCAATATACTGTAAAATATATGAAGTAAAATTAAATGGTTTATTAAATTATTAAAACTTCAAATCAATTACAACTTTATACTTAGTGATTAATATCAATTCTATGCCTTTCATAAAATGATACATTCACAAAAAGAAGCTTATAACCCTGCACATTACTAAACACAGAATTTTTAGATTCGAAATTTTGATTTTAATTCATTATTTTGTTTTTCATGATTGTAACATTTTATTCACTTTATAGCAAAAATTATAGCAAAAATTAAAAAATTATTTATTGCAGTTATTTATCTTGCATTAAAATTAACAAGAGTCACATTAATTAATGCCCTAGATGGTAATTGCTTTCATTCTAAGCAAAAGAATTTTGAAGTAAAAAAGAAAAAAGTTTATATTTTAATGTAAGCCCCATTAATGAGAAATACATTTTAAAAATAATATTGGATTTAAATAAATCAGTCACTATTAGAATATTTTAAAATTAACATGAAATTCACCACACAAATTTATCTTTAAAGTATTGATTAAATGTCATTGTCTTAGGTAAAATTAAATTATTCTACTTTCTTAGTTAAGCAACAGCAGTTGGGCAAAAAAAAAAAAAAATCTTAATATATATTGCATTTATTTATTAATTTCTAAACTTATTTTTTTAAACATAGAGCTTAACATGCATTTATTTCAAAATTATTTGAACTCATTAAACTAGCTTGCCAATTTTAATGAAGTCCGTGAAATAATATTCTAAACAATGGTTGCCATCTTTCAAAATTTTATTAAATGATTGTAGTTTTTTATGTTTATAAAATGTTTGATTTTCTAGAAAAATTTGCAGGTATATAAATCAACATTTATATCTATTTATGCACATATAGAAAAGTGTGAGTAGTTTAAATGATATGGGTCAATCTGAAAAAAATCATTAATACCATTTCTTTGAGAAATGTGGAAGAAACAATTTTTCTTTAAATAATTATTTAGTTTTCAGTCTCATCTTATTTCATATATCAGCATATTATTTTAAGTATTTTGTATACAGTAGAAATACTAAAAATTTATAGAGTATTAACAAACACAAATAAAGGAAAATAATCAAAAAAAAATTTTTTTTACGTTTTTTATGAGTGTAATGAGCTTTATTAAGACAATTAGCTTTGTTCCTGTCAAAACTGGCCTCATTGGTAAATCATCTGAAAATTTTGAATTTTATTTATTATTGGCTGGTTCTTAACCCCTTGACTGACTTTGACGAGTCTGACTCGTCATTGATTTCCTGGGCCATCACAGACTTTGACGAGTCAGACTCGTCAAGCACTTCTTTCAAGGCGGAGTGCAAGTTACAATTAGATTACATAGTTGCTTCACTCGTTCGACGATTCTCATTTAAAAAAGCACACTGAAAGTAAGAGTTCAGTTTAGCAGAAGTCTCGCATGGTGAATGTTATACTAGCCAATATTTGAATTTAGTAAAGATTATAAATAATCCCCGTAACATGTATAAGCCGGATGCATTATATGAAAGTGGGGATGATGGTGTAGTTCAATTAAGCGAAATTAAATAGTTTTTTTTTTGTCGCATCAAATTCCATTTAATTCGTCAGTCAAGGGGTTAAGAACAAGGCAAGTTAGATGACTTTTCCTTCCACGTCCTACAGAATCATCTAATTGTTAAAAGTTACATTCTATAAATGTTACTTTCACAATATTTTCATCGTTAAAACATTGTAAAAAATCCATCTGTTTAAAAAGAGAAGTGAATACTTATTTCTCTAAAGTTGTTTATTAGTTAAGCATTTATAACATGCAAATTTCTTTAAGTACAGTACCTCACTATTTCATTAGGAAAGTGGCAAAGTATAGCATTGAAACAGAAATATAAATAAAAAAGCACATATTTTACTTCATTTGAATAAATAAGATTAACTGCCTACTTTTCATGGTAAAATATGCTTGATGCTAAAATTTTAGCTTTTTCTGTTTAAGATAATGAATAAAAAAAATAATCTAGGACAAGAGTATTATTATTGAGGAAGAAGATTCCAACAGAGAATTTAGAAAAAGACATTGAAAGGCATCAACAGGAAAATTATTTCAACTAGTAAAAAAATTAAACATCAAGTCATCTATATAAAAGACAACAATGACATCATTGATTATGGAGAGAGAGAGAGAACAGAAAGAAAAATGAAATTATCAGAAAATTACCAGCTTTCAAGGGTTTAGCATAGTATTTTCTAAAATAAAAGACAGCAAGATATATTTACAGCATAATTAGTCCCGATAAAAGAATGTTAAAATCATTTGAAATAAAGTAATTAACAAATACTATCTGCATGCAACCCTAATAAATTATTGTATCTTCCAATTCCGAAGGCTCCCAACTAGATTCAGTTTTAAAACAAAAGTGAATAAATTGAAAATATCATTGTGTCAAATAAAACTATATATAAATACTAGATAAAATAATTCCCTTTTTCTTCAATGATCCTTGTATTCAGAATAGAAAAACTATATTTTTATACAGCAAAAATATTACACAATTTTGAAATCATTCACCAGAAATTTTTATTTGGAAGCATATCTTGGAACAGGAGAAAAGTTTATATTATCCCCAAGATAACTCAGGTATTGAAAGAATGGTCAAATTAAATAAATAAAAATTTTTGTTCAAAAAAATTTGGGTGTTGATATTTATATCTATTGATCTTTCACTAAAAAAATGTTACCAAATGTGGTTTAATGCTAAAAATATTTATCTCATTTAATGTAACCCTGAATAATATTAACTAATAGCCCAGAAATTTTGATGATTTTTATCAAAATGTATGGGGAAAAAATAGATCAATTTACAAAATCATTGAAACAAATGGGTATAAAAACTTGCCTTAATACATATTCTAACTGACAAATGAACACATATGATCATAAGATATATATTCATAAATTAATATTTGCATATGTTAAAAATAAAAAATATTAAACTTGAGCATATGAAATAGCTCAGATGATGCAATCACTAAACTACAACATATGGACTAAATTGCAACTTAAGATTTTTTCTTATCAGAAATGGTTAACAAGATATGTTAAGTATTATATATTTTAAAATCATATATCTCAAGATTATCAAGAGCACATACAGCTGTAAAGTATTTTAAAATAGTAATAATAGGCCAATAATATTAAAGTTCAATTTATTTGATCAAAAATTTCAAAGGAGAAATTTTTTTTTCTTCATGAAAATATTAAACAAGATAGTACATAAAAAAAACTACATACAGTACTACATATAAAATTATCCATCTCAAAATGTCTAGCATATAGGTATAGTTATGAAAATATTTAAATAATAATTGCCCAATAAGTTAATATTAAATTTCAATTTACTTAATCATAAATTTCTTCTACAAAAAATATTAATCATGATTATGAAGTAAAATTTTTCTACAATATAGCAAAATATTTTCAATTATAATGAACAGTTAAATTTTGAATCTGGTAAAAAATATCAATATAGAAAAATAACTTCCACCATGAAAACATATATAATCATATTTCTCTTAATAACCAAAATCAATAGAATATAAAATTTAAACATGGGAAAAGCAGTTTATTTATATAGAAGATAACACATTTTAAGATTTTACAAATATGAAAACAAAGCAAGCATTTTAAATTACAAAATTAAAAGGTTACACAATTTAAAACATAAAAAGAATAAATTGTTGTTTCAGCACATTCATATATGATAACAAAAATAAGAGACATTTTTCATAATCTTTCTTCAAGAGCAAGTCATTAAATTATTCCGAAACAATTTTGTTTGGTAAAAATGTTTATAAAAAAATTTAAAATACTCCATGCAAGAAAAATTTACATCAATGGAAAATTTTGCGGTTAAACTTAATAAAAATATTGCATGCAAAATAAGTTACATAAGAACATCTATTCTAAAACTGAAACAAACCATTCTTATTATTATAGCTCATATTATTTTTTTAACTTAGTCCATTGATTAAAATTCTAGATTCATGCACAATTATACAGATAGTTAATCTAAATACACAGCATACAAAAAATGTCATAACAAACAAAAGAAATTTATAGAATAATAGAGCACTGAAATTAGCTTAAGAACTATGAAATATATGAATAATTTTAAGTCAAATTTAAGAACTGAATATAGTTTAACATATTAAATTTTAACAACCTAATAGTCTTAACTTTCATATATTTCAAATAAGTAAATAGGCGTTACCGAAACATATTTTTAAGTAATATTGAGTTGATACATAATATCACCTAGGGAAAAATTAGCATTATCAATGTTTAGAACAACGAAATTTTTTTCTTTTTTGCTTCATTTCAACATGATTTTCACAATATGCATTTGGGCATTCCCAGCATTGATAAATAGATTTAAGTTTACATTTTTTACAAAAATGACAAGGGCACTCCCAGTTATCAAATGTAATATCTTTGGTATCTTTCAGACATCGAGAATGGAAAAACTTGCCACAATTTTTACGAGAGCACTTTATAAGTTTACCTCCGGTATTACATTTAAAGCACATAACTTTAATTCCATTAACTTTAGATACATAATTAATTTTTGAAGTATCCTTAGCTTGTATGCCATTCATAGACTTCTTCTTAGAATTTTTTATATCAATGTCCTTCAAAGCATTAATTGATTTATTTTTACAAAAACTTTTGATATTATCCTTCACACCATTAACAGATTTCTTTTTACTGGAATTCTTTGCATTATTTTTAACTTCATCTGAACTGTCCGATGATTCACTAGATGCATCACTCTCATAACTAACATTTTGTAACATACTATATCCATTTTGAGGTTTTTTGCCTATAAGTCCACTACATCTATCAGAACCACAGTTACACTTTAATTTCTCAAAATGAGAAAAGTCCATTTGATAGTTGAAAGTTATTTCAGACCCAGCTTTTATATTCTTTCTAGCAAATATTCCAACTCTAGCATCCCCATTTACAATCCATTTTTGAGTTTCACAATTTGGATCACATGAATGATTTATGAATCGGGATAAATTTCCCTTTGGTCCGGCATCTATAATCCGATTTGAATCAAGAGTACAAAAATAAAAATTATTATCACCAGCTGCTTGTTTCTGTTTAATACGAAGATCACATTCTTCTTTGTCAATGAGATCTCCAACATATTCTATGACAAAGTGACCTTTTTTAATATCTTCAATTGCCCTTAAGCCCCAACCTCTTGTTTCAGTATAAAATGGTTCACATGGGGAGTTTTCAACTTTTACAAATTTACGATTCTGACATAACTCTCCCATTTCACATATTTTATCATGACATTCCTGAAGTGTGTTGCGATTTAAACACATTGTATCATATCCACAGGGATTTGTATCTGTTAATTTACAACCACACGAGTTACCGTCAGAGTCATCTAAATGAAAGTAAATACGAACATTTCCAACAGGTCTATTACTCTTTATGTGTTTGTAGGGAGGAGGTTTCTTGTTATAATTTGGTTCAGCTAATTGTTTAATTATTTTTTTATTTTGAATAGCAGAAGTAGCCATATTAACAGCTTCATCAAAATATGTGTCATCAATAAAAATTTTAAAATTATGCTTAACTTCATCTTCAATTCCAATATGTTTATAAACAAATGGATATACTCTACCAGTATTTACCCAGTAATAGTCATCAGTCTTGAAAAATTTAACAGGAAATTCTCCCACAAAATATTTATTATTTTTATAAGTAGCAGGAATTTCTTTTGGATTTACAATTTGGGCAGGCCACCAGCGAAAATTACATATTTTAACCCATACTATATCATTATACAAAACTACTTTACGTAAAGAACATCTATCACACACAAATTCATCTTTTTTCTTCACTGTATTACTTTTGATGCATTTTATATGAAAAGCAGCTGGGCAAGATTTACAAAATATGAGATCTTCATTGCAACCACAAATAATACAAAAGGTGAGATGCATAATAGCAGAATATTGCCGTTTCTTTTCAGGTGAAAAGTGAGCAGGGCAAAGTATGGTGTTATCAAATAAAAATAAGGAACCAGGAATGTAACATTCATCTCTTTTATGAAAAGCAGTAGGACATTTAGAACACTTATACATTTCACCTTTTGAAATTTGAGCATTCCTAGAATTTATGTTATAACATACTAAGCAGATATGAAGAGGACATGCATGTATTTCTGATTTAGCAGTTGGAAAATTTTCTAAGCACTTACTATGATACATTTTATCACATGAATCAACTGAACATTTCTGTAAAATATCATCGCTTTTTTTACATACAAAACATAAAAATTGCTTCGATTCATTTGACAATGAATCAGAACATTTTGTTCCATTTTCAGCAGGAATATTGTCATCAGATTCATCTGAGCTATCAAAACATGAAAGAAGTTCTTCCAGGCTATCAGAAGACGATAGAGATTCTTCATTACTATCAGAACATGAAAGAGAGTCATCCGTGTCATCAGAACATGGAAGAGATAATTCCATGCTATCAGTGCACGGAAGAAATCCGTTTTTCATGCTGTCGGAAATACCTTCTAGTGATTCACATTTTATTTTTTTCATTTCTAATTCAGATAGATCATGATTCTTTTCAGTCTTTCTCTTTTGTCGCTCATTCAAGGAATTCATTTTACAGAGAAAAAATCCACTCAAGTATAGATTAAAAAATAAAACAAACCGATGTCGAAAGCATGTTGTTTACCGTTTTCTTACACACAATACTTACGCATTTGAACTTTTAAAAATGAATAACACAATTTAATAACAAAGTTACAAAACGACTACTTATATTTCCTTTTTACTTTTGAATAGATAAGATCCATTTTGTTCAATACAAATTTAAAGACGATATGTATAAACATCTTCAGATATTGCGGGTTAAATCAATCGATTACAGTTGCAGTGAAACATTTTTTTAAAGTAAAATATGTTGATCAATATTTAAATTCCAGAAATTACTTAAGATTAATTTTTCTGCAGTAAAAACGATTATGAAAAAAACTGATGCGTGATTCCTGTCAAACACTGGCTACTAAAGCTTACATTAGATAATTCTACCTCTGTGGAGATAAAAAATGAAATCACGTCGTTAATTTTTCAATCATCACAAAAGGATTTTTAGTGTTAGCTCAGAAGTTTTGCGTCTTTTGTGGCGCCATCTTGTAACTAAAAATAAAACCATTTATAAACATAAGTGGACTATAGGTGAATTTTCCAAAATTAATTACGCATATATAAGCAAATGGTTTATTTAAAATAGATGATATTTTTAACTTATTAAAGATTAATAAAGATTTTATAATATAATAAATTATTGTGCAGGAAAAAATATGAAAAAATATTTATTTTCTATGTAATATTCTGAAATAAAGAGAGGATTTGAAATGCGCCGAAAAAAAAAACAATTTTTTATTCATGTTAGTAAATTGTTTTAGTTCATTTTTTATTGTTTTCTAAAATTTATGATTTAATTAAGAACTTATAAATAAAAATCTCATTTGATAATTTATTCAATCTAAAATTCTGCTCAATATTTTTTTTTTCCTCACATATATTTTTATCGTCATATTATGTATATCGTCATAATAATGTATGTCATAGTATTACATACATTATTATACATGAATTCATAAATATTTTTTATGTATTAATAATGCTTCTTGCTTTTTGTTGTTGCAACCCTAAATCTAATGTAAAACAATAAAATTTTCCAAGCAACAGAAATAAAAGCCGTAGTAATAAGAAAAAAATTTTTTTTATTATATACCTAAGAATTGACCAATAAGTGTTTCATTTTTAGTAGTAAAATTTCATATAGTTATGTATTATAACCTATGAATACTAAACTTTGTAGTCACTTGCACTTTCTATAAAACTTTGCTAAAATCATTAGCTGTAATGTAACTAATATACAAAACTAACTTTTCCATAGATGCGAAATTAGATATGAAAACTTAATTTTCAGGGATTATTTCTAAATAACCATAATTAATGCTTAAGTCAGTTTGTCTCCACTAATGAATGCTGTAAGAAACATTTCTATTCTTTAAATTTTAGATGTATATTACAACTTCATTTGAAAAAATTGGAAAATCTTTTTTTGTGCACTACGTATAATGTTTAGACTACATTATTATTTTTAAAAATTGTGAGCAAAAAAATGCTTTGAAAATGAAATTACTAAATTTAAAAGATTATAAAGAATAAAAAATTCCGTTCTAGGGCTTTGTTGTTAGGAATATTTAATCTATAAAAATTAAAGAAAATATATTTAAGCACATTATTTTGTTAATGCATTCAAAATTAGTTGCAAAGATCAGTAGAAAACATTTACTGAATCGCTGTCAATGCAAAGCTTTTATAAATAGGCATGCTTAAATGTCTTGGAGTTAATGGAAATTACGCTTGCTTTCTTTTCTTGTTTACATAAGGAATTAATTTTTTTTTAATTCTTCAAGGAATAGAAACAAAATTTGAGGAATTAGGTATTTTAGTATTCCACTGCGGGAGGATTACAGGGTGCGACAAGTTAGCTTCCTAATTTCGTTTTCAATAACACAAAGAGTATTAATAAATTTTTTATTTTTGCATAAAAAAGTTACTTATTTTAAGTTTCAGTTTACATAGTTTTAAATATCATATTGAATGAGTGTCATTGGTGATACATAAGGAGAATTGAATTCTGCGGTTCTCATCACTCTCTCAAGCACATTGGCAGGTATGTTTGCCGATTCTCTTTGAATATTTCTTTCCAGATCTTTCAAAGTTTTTGGATGGTCAGTATAGGCACGTAACTTTATATACCCCCACAAAAAGAAAGTACATAGGACTAAATCGGGAGAACTCACTGGCCACTCTAAATCATTTCTCATTGAAATGACGCACCCGGAAAAATAGACCTCTACGAAAAATGTACAGTGTTCCTTACTCCAACGCATAATGGCGACTGAACAACAATGTAACACAGCTTTATAATCACCTCTCTGAAACGAGACTACGCCAAACTCATTATCTTTACTACTTTTTGTGTTTTAGCAATTTGAAATAAGAAGTTATCAAGCTGACCCCTGTATAAAAGACAAATAAGCTCGGCATTTTTATGTGTATTAAGCATTATGTTATCAAACATTTATTTTGATGAACTGTACAAATTCTTTCTTGAAAAAATTAAATTTAAAATAGTGTTTCTTAGACTTAATCTCATTTATTTTCATTGAATTGATTTTTTCTATTATAATATTAATAATGAATTAAAGTAACAAATCCATCGGAGAGAGTTTTATCCTCTACCCGTAAGCAAATGGAAGACTTAAATTTGCATAAGTTCATAGTCCTAAGAATTTTTAAAAAACATAACTATGTCAATTATATCTCGAATACATTAAGATATGTAAGTCAAAATTTTCTTGGTACTACAGATCTTCAATAATTTGTAGTTTTATTTGCTTAGGCTGTAAAGGCTCTTCCCGTCGAATGATCTGGCCTCATAAGTAGTACACAATAATAACGTATGTAGTCATCTATTCTTTACATAAATAAATGAAAATCCTTTCTTTTTAGAATTTACTTACTGTAGATGCTTATTTTAACCTATTATTAAGAATTATAGTTGATATAATTTCTGAACTAGTAATTTCTGGTGACCTCTTAACCTCTAAGAAAAATTGGATGGTTTTCCTGATCGAAACAAAGTTGATTCTTTTTCTACTTTTCTTTTTTACTCAAATTTAAACATATTTTATCTGGAAATAAACTACTTTAGAAAATCTTAGATCCTAAATATTATAATGAAATTTTTCAATGATGAAATTGACAATTTAAGACAGTTCAAAATGTTTAATGAGTTTACGAAGCAGAACATATTTAAAAAAAAGATATAGATAAATGACAATGGTTCATTTACGATTTAGGTTTTTTTTTTCCCAGAAAAAATTTTTCAATGAGCAGAATTAATTTAAAATATCATCAGAAACGTATTTTATTTGGCATTATACAAACTGAAAAAAATATTCATGGTAATTCAAGCTTTTATCATTCAAAAAATATTTTGAATGAATGAATTGTGAGAAAATGAAATTAAGCTTATTAAATAAGAATTATTTTTTAAAGTTTAAAAACCATTTAATTTAAATAATACAAACCATTTTACAAATAAATAAACACAAATTAGCATATTAAAAATAATCAAACAAGCAGCTTGAATTTAAGCAAATTTAAGCATTCATCATGCTTGCTTACTGAGAATTATGAAGCTTTTTGCACATTTATAGCAGATTGTTTCCAGTGTTACTAGCTTCTGTTTTCTTTATTACTTCTTAGCTATGATCTTTACTAATTTTATCAGAAAATGAACAAATTTAAAGTTTAAATCATTTACGATTTTTTAATCATAAATCAAAGGAATAAAAATTTTGTGTCAAATTGTTGCAACCTAAAAATCACATTTTTTGATTCTGAAAAATTCTCCAAATAAAAACTTTTAGATTCTTATCTCTCCATAGAAATTAAATCAATAATTTAATATGGATTAATAAGAACTGCGTTGAATAACCACAAATGGTAAGTGATCTTCTAATGCTTGCATATGCTTTTAATTTTTGGGTCTTTTCCACCTTTCCCCCTCCCTTAAATCATGTAAGAAAACGGTTCACCATGAAAACTCTTCCGGGAAAATAACACGCAGTGGAAGTCTTACAACGGTCTATGTTTGTTGGGCTGTCCATTCCACAAAATCAGATGGTTTTACTTTGTTGAGATATTATTTTAACTATGGACTAGTAATAAGAACCAACTTTTCGAAGTAGACAGCTTAAGGTTTGCATTCAGTCCACTTAAACAACAACAGATGGATGATGCGTTTATCGATGATGGATGAATTTTAAAGACATCCTTCGGATGGTTGCCTTAAATTTATTAGGGATTTCTCTGGTACAATGTAAAAGTACTATCAATGAAAAGTCTTTTTGGTAAGCAAACATTATGGATGAGGAAGCTCTTAAAACAGTATTCTGTTGTTAGGTTATTTTGTGGTACCACGTACCGTAACAATCTTACTATTAAAACCTAATTTATTCAGTATCAAGATTGTGCTCACGGAAAGAAGGTTATAGATTTTATTCCAGATAGAGTGAAAATACGAGAAAATAACTGTTTTTCACGATTTTCACAATCAATTAAATTTTATACTTTTAACATAAAAAAATATTGAAAGCTTGAAATTAATTTTTTTTTCCTTTCTCTATAAATATTTTGACGTCAGGAAAGACTTTTTAACACTATTCAAAATTGTATTTCCAAGCATAGAGCACCACAGCCATGATACTTTTGTAAAAAATGGTGAGTGAAGTAAAAATATTCAACTTTTCTTTATTGCTCAAATATTATTTGGAATAAAATTTTATTGAGGTTAAACTAATATTTTTTACTTATAATTTAAATTAAAATATTTAAGAATAATAAGAAATCTAACTTAGTTTAGAAATATAAAATTAATTATGTGCGCATGTTTATTTTTATAAATCATTCTATCATTATTTGAAAACATCATTTAGAATAGCCACTATTAAAAAACTGATAAAACTTATTTTTCCTTTTCTGTCTCGTGAAATTTGTTTATTTCCGATGAGATAAAAATTGATATTGATTGAAATACAAATTGAAAATAAAAATTGAGATAAAAATTAATGTTTATTACCTACGTTGCATTATATTTTAATAGAAATAATTAAATTTAATTTAAGCAATGGCTTTTGCTTAAAAGTATTTGAATATTTTTCGATGCACAAATATATAAAATTCAATATTTTAAATTAGAGGAAAATCAACTGTTACTTAATAATATGAACTGTATTTTAAATAAGAGATGATATTGAGATTACATGAATAAATATTTTCTGATCATACATGTAAAATATCTAGATGAAACTAAATTACTCTATCTATTTCATCAAAATACAAATATTTTGCTTCATAACAAAACTGAAAGATATTCTCATTTAATTAAAGCTTTTAACAATTTTACATTTCATTCAAAATATTATTGAATTAAATTTAAATTATAAATACCATTTAGGTAAATTTTCACTTATTTAAAAAGAATTACATTTAGTTTTCATCAGAAAAATAAATTGTAAATAAATATTATATCGTATTATCAATACTATATAGTTTTGTAAATCAGAGCTAATATCCTCATTGTTGATATTGAACCATAACGACGATACGGTTGTCGATTTTTATCTAAAATATTAGTTTTTGTCAAAAACTAAACTAAAAATCGACATATTACATACATAATATTTACACAAGTACATTACTTCGTAGTCTAAATTCGAGGTTGTTGTTTTGCGGCAGCTAGGCTGGCATTGTGGAGTGCGCTGTTCGACTTCTCCAACTGAACCATATTTTGGTGTGATGTGCGACTTCCTCAGTAAACGCATGCCACAGATACCCGAATATAGGGTAGGCACAACCCAGTCATACATAGAAAGAACAAAGACAGGATAGACAGAGAGAGAAAATACATCCATGCCCGAACTGGGAATCGAATCGAAAACGTCGCTATCCGCGATCAGGCACTCTAACCACTATAGTGGTAATACGATGTAAAGTTCTTTTAAAACGATTAATTTCTCCTGAAAATAAAATTAAAATAGATAAATCGCTTACACTGTACAATTGCTAGTTTATTGTGTATCAATTTCGAGCTAACCTTTTTAGAGATAATGTAGAATCTACTTTAAATGGTAGGAGTACGTAAGTGATGATACATACTTGAGAAATAGGAGAACTTTTGCTTCATCGTCTGCTTCAAAGTCATCATTATTCCTATAGACTTAATAGTAAAAACCAAAATATGAGCTATTAATCTATGGTAAAAACAAGGACGCGCAGTCGAATTATGTGGAAAAAATTGTGCTTTTAAGTTCCATTCTTAATTGATTCATTCCTCTTAAGAGCAATTTTCCCTTTGTTCTTACATTTATAAACGAATTGTTCAGTTCTTTTATTGAAAATATTAAACTTAATACTAGTTTTGACATTCGATTAATTTGTACAAAAATATTTTTTTATGAACTAAGTAATTGCTTATATGGTAAATAGATACATAAAAATTGTTAATTTAGCTATTTTAATGGGGATATTAAAATGAATACTAATTGCTGACATATTCATTTGATTTTGGATTTGATGTATCAATCAAAAATTCCTTAAATATATTTCATTACCTGTGTGATCAGAGTGTGATTCTATCATTGCAATCATTGCAAGTTGATTTAATATAGACATAGTTAATAAATAAATTTTTAGGAACATTTTAAAGGAAATTATATATATATATATATATATATATATATATATATATATATATATATATATATATATATATATATATATATATATATATATATATATATATATATATATAAAGAATGAAAAATATTCTCACTTCATAGCCACAAGTTGATGGCGATACACATTTTAAAACAGAGAGAATTAGCAAAGAGAACAGCACTTCTTTGACTTTCATGTTTCATCGACAGTTCTTGTGCACTTTTTTATGTTTACCTAGAAAAATATTATAAAAGAAACAAATCTTGAAACAAAAATATAACGAAAAGCAGTAAAAAATGATTTTTCCTTTGATGTAAGAAATTAAATTATAAGGTAAATATATTAATTTTTACAATCAAAACTAACGAGAAAATAGATGGTGTTTAAATTATTTATATTTTACAATATAAATAATTTAGGCACCATATACTTTCTCAACAGATTATTTGGAAATGATTAACAAAAGACGAAATATTGAATCATAAAATAACAAAGGCATAATTTTCAGTATTTAATAACATATAAGAACATTATTGATTCTTGTTTATACAATTATATGAAAGAACGACTACATGTATGTAATATTGAGAAAATATAACAGTGCTTTAATGATTTGACCGTATTTTTTTTTTTTTTTTTATCAAACCAATCAGTAGGACTGGGATCACAAATGCACTTCCCTATTTCTAACCAGAACTGTGCTCTTATCCAGATAAAATTATTTAGATGCTGAGGAAAGGTGAATTTTTTAGTTTTCGTAATTTAGAAGGTAGGACCCAGCAGAAGACTCAAGTCTTGATTTCCCACCTTCAGAAATATCATTTCACATGAAGGCGATAGTAACAACCTATTCAATGTGACCAGGAGTCTAAGTCCCTATAACATTAGAGTTGCCTCAATTCCAGTAGGAACAACACCCATAGACTTAACATTACATGACGTCACAACTCCAGTTGATCACTCATCGCGTCCAATAATAATTCAGTCCTCCCCCCCAATTGTGCAATTGAAATTCAAGCATTATTTTGTTTCCACCAAATATCATGCCAAATGAAAGTCAGTAACTTTTTCCTGCATGCACCAGCAAATCAGGTAACTTATATTGCCAATGATTTTAAAAACAGATCAAGTTTTGCCTTCTTTTTGTCAAGCAGAAATAAGTATATGAAATATTTGTTTATTTTCTTTATTGTTGTAATAATTTAGTGTTAACAATCGACAATAAAGTTTTCAATTTTAAAGCAGCAAAATTATATTTAGAATGGGCATATTAATCTCAATACAAACGAATTTAACTGCCTAAAAAACTGACTACATTTTAACGAATATTTGTAAAATACAAATTATTTCGTTCAAACAATTTGAAAGTACTTAAAATGTTTATGCAGATATACTTAATAAAATATATTTTTATGTAATAAAACTGTGTGTCATACAAAATTAAAAAATTTAATATCGAATGTAATGAAGAAAAAAATCAAAATTTAATATTATTAAAATACTGTATATAGTCACTTCATATTATTTTTTTTATTAACTTAATTTAAATTTTCTGCAATTTAAAAACCTAAAAATTTAAATTTGAAATTGGGAAAAATAACCCTTTTATAAAAGAAGATATACTTATTTTTAGATTTTGCTGATATTTTTAGTTTTAATGAATACTTTCAAATAGAATTACTTCAAAACTATGATAATATTTATTCTTTAAATCTGAAAGACTAAAATATGATTATAATATTGTATTGACTTGACCTCTGGAATTTCCATTGTATGTGGTGTTACACATTTAATTTATTTGTCTCTTTAATTACCTAAAATACAAAATTTTATACTAAATATACATAAATTTAAAATACATAAATTTAAAAATCTCATTTGGTATTGATTGTTTAATAGTTACGACATAAATATCTGATTGAACTTTTAAAAATGTTTATTAACAATAAAAATTACATTTACACTTTTGTTTCGTTTTATTTTTTAAAACTCTTCAGCTCAAGGCTTATATGAGCATATTCAACAATGTTTTTTTTTTATCCATGGATTGTCTAAAAATTAAAGAATGCTGACAGGAATCTATGTCTAATTTTTAAAAAGTGTGCATTTAGACAATCGTATTCTGTCAGAATATGAAATAATGACATTGCTAAAGGACGCAGAGAATATAATATAATTGGCTGCAGTCAATTACAAAATGTTAACTCAAAGATATGTTTTTAGTTCCAAAAATCTCTCCATGGCTGAAAGAATCCCAACGATTTTCAACGACTTTCAGATTGAGCGAATATGCCAAATGCTATACTACAGTTCCCTTATTGTCTAGTAATCCATCAATAATTAGAAATCTTTGAAGCACTCTCAGGTCCCACAGGCTGCCTAACAGTGTGCATTAGATGTCGGCGAGGGGGTGTTCCTGAGCAGAGTGGGCGAAGTACGTCGGGAGATTCTTCTCCTGGTAAGGTCAACCAAGGCGTGAAGGTCACTCCAATTTGCTCAGCTAAAGACTGGGGCTACGGAATTTAGTCAGTCCTCCTCCTTTGGGTGCTCCAGTCTTATGGACTAATGGAGTCTGCAACCCTTATCCATTCATGAATAGTACATTTTTAAAGGTGTATGCGCTCATGAACCTGGTCTAGCAATGCTGACCTCGGAGGCATGTAACAACAAAGAGTGTTGTTACATGCCTCCGAGGTGATGATAATACATGTCTTCAAAGTGATGTATTATCATCCATTAAAATTAAATCAAGACCAACTTCTTCAATGTACAATTTTATAATGGGATTTAGGACTCCTTCTTAATTTTGTAATTACGCCATAGAATCTTGATAATCTGTGAATAAGTGTTAACAAGCCAATGAGAAATACTTGCTGGCGTGGTTTACACCTCAGAATACATGGTGTTTGACAATTTTCTAGGCACGATTCTGCATATTTTACTCTCTAATCTTTTATTAAAATATTTTTTATACATTTAACTGCGAGTTGTAGATCAATATAACTTTGTTCAGATAATGCTGATACCAACTAACATGTTGACAACATCACCATAATTATATCCTTTCTGATTGAAAAAGATTGAGAAAAACTAACTCGCGGTAATTTACCTACGGTTCATTACTATGTATCGATCTGTTCACATAAATGAAAAATTTCAAGGAAGCCATACAACCGTAGATATGTGGATGTATTACTTTTATTCCGTCTGACTGTAATAACAATGCATATTTAGCTGCAAATGTGACTCTAGGGGAAACGAAATATTTGAACGATCAAACATATGAATTGGGCAACTCCTAGGCTGATTTGAAATAAGAAGTTGAAACGCCTTTTTGGTTTTGAAACTAATTTTTTCTTATTGATATAAAATTGCTATTCATGACTAATCATTGATATAAAAGTAAATTTGAATTTTTAAAAGAAATTTTTAAATTGGCCTTATTGGTTCAATTTTAAATATAAAACAATTTTAATTAACTATTATTAAATTTTTTACATACCCCTTAATGGAACTATTTTATGAAAATTTGCTGTAAATCAGAAAATGGTACCCGAACTTCCCGACTACACTTCACAAATACTCGTATGCAAACATATAAGTCAAAAAAATAAAGGCGAATATCATTCTGCTTTTCGTAAAATAAGTTCAAGAGTATAGAATAATAGCTATTTCAATTTAAAAATACTTGGTTTTTAATGATATTTGGTTAATATCTTTGATTTTTTTTTTTACAAATTAAGCAAAGACAAGATTGGGCATTTGTCATTTGAAGATAAATTTTTAGCACAACGCTACCCAAACATAATTTCTCAATGCGTTAAGACAGATTATTTCTGGCTAACTGCACGAAAGTTCGAAAGAAATACAATGCATATTTATAGCATTATTTAAAGCTAGGTTACAAGAAAAAAGAACTTTCTATGATAAATTTGATAACACACTTGATTAATCTGACAGGAAAATTTTTGTGATTTAATGATTCTGGTAACTTAAATGTAAAGCAAAAGAAAATGAGGAATTAACTATGTGATAAATGAGAAAAATACAAGAAAAAAAATAAATAATTTTTAAAAATTACAAAATTTTAACAATTTGAGTAAATTAAAAAAACCATTAGAAAATTTTATGTTTTGAAATTTCAGAAAATCTAATTAAAATGGTGCATTTGTAAGCTCATACTTAACAGCGCATAAGCTATTATGTACAACTAAATGTTTTCACAATTCATCTGAGATACACTTGTGAAATGCTACTTTTTCTTACTAAATGTATGCAAATGAAAATAAATGTGTCAATTATATACAAGTAAAAAAACATACGATTATATATATTAAAATTTATATAACTCATTAAATAAAATTTTATATTTTAGAAATGGTATTCTTGTTTTTTTATATGTAACAAAGCAAGGGGTTTTACATTTCTTTGTATAAAGTTTGTCATTATCCCTTATTTTCATAACAAGAGATATTTTAAAAAATAGTTTAAAGAAAGCACCTATATTATATTCACAAGAAACATTTTTCTGATTCTGAATATAAAGTTACACATAAGACAGGTATAAAATATTTAATCAGAAATGTACCCTATAAGTATAAACAAAATTTATTTAATTATTTTATATATAATTCATACGAATTTTTTAAGTCCTTACAATAAATATTTATGGATAAAGATTTAAAGAGTCTAATTAAGAATATTCTTGATTTTGGAATTTTATATCTTTAAGGATATTTAAGGGCATCAAATAAACACGAATCCGAATATCATACTTTTTAATTAAAAATTAATAATTTTAAATACCTTGAAGTGTTCGTATTATAATTTTACGCAAAGGCTAGTATATCACGCAAGCAGTTTAATACTGATTCTTAGATCAGTACCAAAAATAATTTCTTGTATTAGAAAAAACGTGCAAAAGGAATGCAATATAATGGTGTACTAAGATAAATATTTGCAATAAATTGTTTGCTAAAATTACATTCTCTTTGATTTAGTTCTGAAAGATTATAAACAACAATTGAAAAATAGTGAATAAAAATACGTTAGAAAAAATTCAGTAAGAAAATTAGCCCCTCTTTTCTATTTTACGAAAACCAATAATTGGAAAGAGAATTTTGCAATATTTTCTTTTCATTAAAAATGTTATAGGTTTGGAAAGAGAAAAAAAAATGATAAGAGTAATAACTTATTTTATTCTAATGTGGTATTATATTTTTAATAAATAACAATTTACTGTTTATTAATTTTTAAAATCAATCATATTGGTACTAGACGATCTGAATATAATTCTTGTTCTGAGTATAATAGTTGTTCTGAATATAATACTTGTTCTGAATATAACACTTGTTCTGAATATAAATACACGTTCTGAAATATAACATTTGTTCTGAATATACTTGTTTTTAATATAAATACACATTCTGAATATAATATTTGTTCTGAATATAGGTACACGTTTTGAATATAAAACTTGCTTCATGCATAATCATGAAACAAGTACTTTTTTTGCAAAAATAATAATTATTTTCATTCAAGTTATCACTGTTTATTTTTAAAATAAAAAATTATTAATTAACTTAAAAAAGAAAATAACTTTTGAGATCGGAAACCAAAAACTAGTTTAACATTTAATAGATCAAATATTTAATATCCCTAAGAAAATAGCAATCTTTTTGAAGATTAAGAATTTTCATAATTTTATCAGATGATTTTTTTATTAATCGTGATTTAGAGATTTAGAAGAGAAACACTGTTACTAAATATTTGGTCTACAGTCTCAGATTGTTTTCAGATAATCAAGATTACTTTCTTCAAAATGATGAATAATCTCTTAAGTTCCACACCTTAATTTGCAGTTTTAAAGTTAACAGAACTTCGATTTCTAATAAAATGCTTATGTAAACAGAGAAAAACTATATAAGTCAATTTCCCTAAAAAGCTGAAAATTCGGATAAATTAGCTTAAAACAGAAAAACAAAAATAATATTATTTGATTACATTAGTGTGGGGAAAAATATCATACTTATAAAATTTTTGCCAAAACAAATTATTTAATTTTTTCATGAAAAACTAAACTTTACTGTGTAACTATAAAAGAAGTTAAAATCTTCATATATTTTAGCTTTTAATGGATGGTTATAAAAGCACAAACATTCAAACTCACTTATATACTTGAAAATTATGGAATAGTTTCCTGGTTGAAATGATTCATTACTGGATTTTTTTTAAAAAGGGAATTAAATATAAATAAGAAAGACTGATATTTAATCTTAAAAGAATTTATTTGAAATGCAAAACTATACTTTTAAGACTTACATCATTGAACAGAAGTAAAAAACAGCTTCATTTTAAGCACAGTTTCTTAATCAAAATATTTTTTAACCAACGGAAGCAGGAAAAAATGAACCGGAAAGATAAAGCAAAGGTCAGTTTTCCTTTGCAATGTACTAAAGTGCCTTTCATTTTAAATTTCCAAAGAAAAGAATTCATCGAAAAATTAAATTTTAGTACAAATATCAAGGAATCATATTAACACAATAGCTCAAAATATTTATAATATAAAAGTAGTTTACATAGCTCAATAAAACAGTTTAACATTAAATATTTATGTATAAATCATTGAAAATTTGAATTTTTTGTTTTTAAATATTCATTGTACAATCATGTATTTTAGTGTTTGAGTTCAAAGTACATATAATTTTAAAATATTCTTAAAGAGTGAATATATATTTTTCATTTAATTTAATAAAGAAATTTAATTAAAATTTTTTTTAATTGTTACATAAATACAGACTAAATTTTCTTACAGAAGCATTTAAAAATAGCTTTACAAGCTGATTATTTTTTAAAACGGAAAATAAAATACGTGATTATGGTAATTTTGTAATCGATTGGTAACTAATATATGTATATTAAATAATGTGTGTGTGAATAAAGTAATATTTAACTCACCTAACAAAAATATCACAACAAATTTCTACATTTCTATACATTTGAAATAATTTAAAATGGCTTAAAACTCAAATCATGCGTGAACAGATTCTGATTTTTCTTCTAAAAATTCTTGCGCAATTTAAAGCAAAAAGAATAGTTTCACCACACTTGTTGTTGAAATATAAACATATACATAACTATATTTACAAATAAATCATTTAGTTATCAATGCATGAAATAACTTTTTGATGAGATATCATATTTTTATCGCTGAAGAAATCAAATTCTAAGAATTGGATACGAAATCAGATAAGCATATAAATGCTATGATTAAGGCTTTTGCTTGTGATTAGGAAAATCATAGGCAATAATTATAAGCAATTCAGTTATTTATTGCAAATCCGAATACATAAGTAATGTTTAAACTAAAAATAATGAGAGTAATGATAACATTGAGTATTTTTGGGTATAACAAATAGAATTCAAAGGATTATCTTTGGATTAAAAATTTTCAGGTATTTATGTATATTTAAATACATTATTATGTAAACCGAAACAAAATAAGATAGCAGATATTTTAATTTCCTCTATAGACCCATAAATCAATAGTATCTGTAAATATTTATTAAGTAGAATCTCGCTATCTTTCAATATGGTGTGGAGTTTAAAAGCCTCAAAGCTAAAGGTGATTATTTTAGGCAGTGAAATGATAATCCAACATTAACTTTGGGAATTTAAATTTCATTCTCACGTTAATAATACCGTATAAGAATATGATTTAAATAAGAATATGAAAGGCAAAAATGTCAAAAAAAGCGAATTTGAAATGCTTCTCTATTTACAAGTTCTTTGATTTATATTCCATTTAATTCATTCTTCCATATTAATTCGAAAAAAAAGAAGAAAAAAATTCTCTATATAAACTACCGATAAAATCCTAATACAATCTTCCAAAAAACATATAACTATTAAAGACTCAGAATAAAAATTTGTTTCTACGAAAACATCATGATGGTTTAAAATTTTACGCGTTATGAATAAATGTTAAAGAAATACAACTTGTATAATGCCAATCCTTTATTAAATTAACGAAAATAAATAATTTTTTTACATTATTTTAAAGATAAAATATTGGCTATTCTAAACCTTCACGGCTATGTTATCAATGCGGTTCCAGAAAATAGAAACAAAGTCTTTGTTCACGTGTATTACATATATCAATTTATCATAAGATCGAATTTACGTTCGGCGAAGTTAAAGTGGCGAGTTATTTATTTAGGACACTAATGTGAAGACAAATTATGATAGCCTAGAATAAAATCTTTGTGAAGGTCATTTTACTTTGATGACAACAAAGATAAAACGGACGCAAATTTATGTTTAATTATTTACTGTGTTTTATCCGTGATTACAAGTAATCCAATTTCAATTTCTAAAAAAATAACTCAAATAATTTTGCTAGTTTATTGTTTATAAGCTTTAAATAAAATTTTTTAACTTTATGTAGAATTTAAAAATTTTTATTCATCTCTTTCTGTTTCTTGTCTCGAAATTTTTTTAAAAATATTTGAGACGTAAGCAAATGAAAAAAAAAAAAAGTTGAGTTTACAATATTTAATTTGTAAAAAGTATGAAATTCCAATAAATTTTTACTGAATTATTGATTGCTAAATTATATTTTTTATATTCCTTATAAATGATAAATTTTTAAGATTATTTAAGACATTTAAATTGCGAATATTAAATTATAATTATAAATTTTATAACTTATAAATAAATATATTGTTGTTATGAATGATTTCATGAATAAGTTGCATAGCAATCAAAGTATATATCAACTCAAGTTCTTTTTTAGCTTAGTCTTAAAACTTCATATTTAATGCACTTTTTCGCACTTAAAATGTAAACTTACTCCTTGCATTGAATTTTCTATAATTTTTGACACGTTATAAGCAGATCTCTTTAAATTCCTTACTTTGATTTAAAGGGGTTTGTCAGAGATAATTTGACTGTAAACTTATAGGTATTTTTTGAAAAAATATTAATTTTATAAAACAATGATAATAAATTTTAGATTAAGTTAAAATAAAATACTAAAGTATTCCAGCAATTTTTAATAATATTATTGCTTTATTAGTGCAAAGAACTTCCATACGTGTATATAATTAATTACGAAATCTTTAAAATGTACATAAAATTTAAAAATTAAAAAAATTATATTCAATATTCATATATTTTATTGCTGATTACAGGAACTTTATCAATTAAATTTAATATGAATCTATGTGAATTATTAATTCAATAAAATTTATTTAGTTATAAATTCAGCAATTTTCAATGTAAAAAGTTAAAATAAAATTTTATTTATTCATTTATTAAATAAAAAGGAATTAAATTCAAATTTGAAATAAGTTCTTTTGATTTTAAAAAGACATTTTAAGGAAAAGTAAATAAAATTTTCTGCAGTCAAAAGAGAATTATCAGTTGATGCAATAAATATTAATTTACACACAATTAAATATAATAACAATATCAAATAAGAATAAATTAAATTTATGATTTACTTTTAGACCACTGATATTTTTTAAGTTTTTAAAAATATATTTAAACTCAAGACCTTCCAATTGCAGGAATGAAAGTTAAAAGAATGATCTATATAGAGGAAGAAGAACACATACTTTGAGTTCCCAACTTTTCTCTCTCTCTCCTTGAGTGATCCGTGATGCTAGGAGGAAGTTTCTTCCGTGATGTGGCAAAAAGAAACGGGATTTTGAAGATTTACGCAATCTCTTTTTTTTATTTGTAATGACCGATTACTTTTTTTTTCTTATTTCGTCTTACAACTTTTCTTATCTGATCTGTGTAAGTCTTCGTGATATCGAATGGAAGTTCAAAGTTTACGGAAGAAAGACGGTCCATCGTCAAGTTTTAGAAATCTCTTTCTTCGAATTTCTAATCTTACGAAACAATTTTGTTTACACCAGCTCATGCATATAGATAGGAAAAGTAGAAAGAATTGAGCTTATATGTGTTAAAAATATGGAAAATATTTTAATTCTTCAAGAAAAAAGAGCAGAAAAAGAGCAGTCATATTTTTTATTTGCCTTTTAAAGGGCGATATTAATCAAACCTTGTAGAAAGTAATTACGAAAAGAGAAAATTATTGAATTTGACAAAACTATACATTTCTCTGATCATCTTTAAATTTATAGAACTATTCACTCAAAATATTTCAAGAAAAAATGTATTCGTCAAGTTATTAAATGAATTGTGAAAAGTGAATGAAAATAATTGATAAATTTAAGAACAATTATTTTAATTAGGGAAGACCATTTATAAAGATTAATAAGATATCTTTATCATAATTTCTGTTATTCAATAGAAAAATAAATTAAATTACGAGATTATACTATATTTACTATATTAATTTGGTTACTTATTTATATTTATTAACTGCAAGACAGTTTCGGAATAGGAGATCACCTTGTTACACGAAAGTTATAGAACAATTTTTAAGAATTTGTAATCATTTTACTTTATTGAAGCTTCATTTGTTATGAGTTAGATTTTAATGTAAGACAAGAAAACGAATTTATTTCGGGATTGGAAAATATGAAGTATTATATTGTTAAAAAAAGCCCCGATTTTTATTATATTATTTCAAATAGTAGCTACGCAAAAACTTTAATTATTTAAGATTTTTACAATATCTTTATGACTACATTTGTATAGGAAATATTTAAGAGCTAAGTGGATCAGAAAAATATGTAAACTTTCATAAGATAATCCAAGCAAAAATGTATACATAAAAAGTTAAAATTACATGGCAGAACTTTCCAAGGAAATTAAATTTTCGATTAAAAGTGTCTGGTTAACTATAGGAGAGTT
The DNA here is from genome assembly GCA_030067965.1 of Latrodectus elegans. Taxonomy (NCBI): domain Eukaryota; kingdom Metazoa; phylum Arthropoda; class Arachnida; order Araneae; family Theridiidae; genus Latrodectus; species Latrodectus elegans. The sequence goes on along the minus strand of CM057820.1, from coordinate 78,651,873 downwards.
GAACTTTAATATTTTGAGGAAAGCAAACAGTTTGGTTAATACCTTTTGTTTTCCAATGTTTTTTATAATTTTAAAAGAAAACACTATTTTGCAATACATTATTAAAAAAATAATTTTCTTATGCATTTTATAAACTTTTTAAATTACATAAAAGGCAGCACTTTACAAATTTATTTCCTTTATATAATGAGATAAATGTATAAATTTCTCACTCTCTCTCATAAAAATTAAAAGAGAGAGAGAGAGAAAGAGGAAAGATTCCTTCATTCTTATAACGAATCTCTATAAAGTTCAACAGTGGTTACACACAAAAAAAAATTCATCTTCAATTTATTATGCCAAATTTATATATAAAGAGTATGACAATTTTATACAAATGAAAAAGTATTGAATATTAGTTAAATGATCTAATATTACATAAAAATAAAATATTAATGACATTAATATATATGTTTCTGGTTTAACGACTGCCTGGGCTTTTAATGTTCAATTTTAAATCCACATATCGACTTAAATTATTAACAAATTGAATTATTAAATCCACCTATCGACTTAAATTATCAATATTATCAATTCATCATTTCATCTGGTCTTCATGTAGTAATTCACATTTTAAAAGCTTGTTTGTAAATTAATGCTTATATTTACGATTGATTTTATGCTGCGTTACAAATTAACTGTTGGTGTTCACACAGATTTCTTTTAAAAATTTCTTCAATGAGCCATAAAAAATTCCTTATCACACAGAATTTTCAAACTGTAATAAAATATTTATGTCATGAAACATATAAAAAGGTGCTTCACATTTTACAAGAAAATAAAAATGTAGAAGTATAAAATTCCTGCTCTTGTTAAGATGATTTATGTATAAATAGTAATACGTGAAATATAAAATATTCTATTGATTGATCATTTTTCTGGGTGTAAATTGATAAATTTCCTCGGAAAACATTTGATTGACAGTGTGCTCTCGGAAATATTTACGAAATCAAAGTTAAAATGAGACCCTCATAAAATTGATGATAGAAATTTTGCATCTTTATGGCGTATTAAAATATCAAAGACATTATTGATAACAGTTTGTATTGAAATACAGATAACACAGTTTGATGGTAAATCAAGTGATGAGATTTACAGTATGCTCGTGTCATACATCTTTCAAAAGTTGTAAATCCGAGATTGCTATGTTTTGCCCTTTGTTCCACAAAAATAGCAGTTTTGAAGTTAGTGGTTTATTTGAAAAAAAATTAATATTGAAATAATATTATAGTAATAATTCAAAGAATTAAAATATCTGATAAAGTAAGTATAATTTAACTTGGTTAATATTTCTTTTTTTATTTTTATACTTATATTCTTTTGTATTTAAATCTTAAAGTATTTAACATTTTAAGTTTATTTTACTACAGCATGTTACAATTTGTATTTGATGCTTATGTATTTGATGTATTTATGCATTTGATGTATTTGAACATTTATGTATTTGATGCTTTATTTCATTAGTATGATTATAATGATTATTTTTTCATTAGTATCATTAAATTACTAACACAAAAATTTAGTATTAATAATATCAAAATAATATTTATTTTATTGTTTTTATTTTTAAAAAAGTAAATTTAATCTAAATGTTATACCGATTTTCTGTTTTTGTGCATATTTTTTGTATATTAAAGTAGAAAATCGAGATAATTATACTTGGCCAGCATTTTATAAAAATACAAGGTTATGTGCGTGAAATAATCAGTTATTTAGAAAAATATGTTCTTGAGATAAAGGGTATAGAAGAAAACATCAACAAGTAATGTGATAATAATTATTCAAAGAGAATTATTTTCAGAAATAAGTTATATAGAAATGAGTATAATTATTTCCATATTTCTTAAATGCCTTTTTATTTAATAACTTAAAGAAAATTTCAATAAATAATGACTTAAATATTTTAATAGAATATTATTCAATATACTATTTAATATTATCAAAATAAAACATGAAATTTAAACACTGAGACTAAAGGGTATTTTATTCGCATATTTGTGCCTGATTCAATTTGACAATTGTAGATATAATGAGATAATGCTTGGCCAGTTTTAGGAAAGAATCATTCTGGCTCTCAGCAACTTTCTATTGATGGAATTGGTTCTAGAGAAACATTAAACTGACGACATCTTTTTTCCCATCGTACTATCACTGACATTAGAACAAGATTAATTTAATGTGCCCAAACTCTGTGAACTCGACATTTCCTCTAAGTCAAAGAAGAATTCCTTTATTTTTTTATCAACTAAGCTACCAAGTAAGAAGAGCTTCAGAATTCGCATAATAAAAGAGAATGATTTTATTTTCCCAAAGTCAAATACCAACTGACCTCAAGTAGTTAAGCTTTATATTTTGGAAACTACAACTTACAAACCTCAATCTCTAGGGAAGAGCTGTGAGAAAACTAATAGATAAAACCATTTTATAAGTAATAAAAATTGTTTTGTATGCATAACTTCAACAAACTATGTACTATAACGAATAGTTAAATTATTAATGTACTTTAATCTATATATCAGAATCTTATTTCCTCCCCAAAAATGTAGCCTGCTCCATTATGAATCCCAATGATTAATTAATTTAATTGCAAATGTAATGATTAAAAATTTTTAAAGGTTTAAAATATTTTTAATTTTAATCAACACTTTTCTCCCTGTTAAATACTTTATATTAATCAAATTTTAACATTATTAAAATTAGTTACGAGCACAATTTTAATGTTGATGTATATATGAGTGCTTGAAAATATTAAAATAAATTAATTACAAAAATATTGTTTCTTGAGGAACATATTTTACCAAGTTACACATTTTTAACACTTTAGATGCAAGCATAGTAAAAAATATTTTTCAGATGATACAATGTGATGATATGCATTCAAGGAGATGATATGCAGTCTTTGATACAATTCTAAAACCTTGGATAAAATAAAGCCAATGTTATTTGTGTAAAGTGGGTATAAAAATTGTATCTCAATCGTAATTTTTTAAAAAATTCATACCCAAACGTGATAAACAGTTAATCACAATTCTAATTTTTTTATTTAGTTAGGAATTTACAAATAATAACCAGTAATAATATAATAACCGATATAAATTCAATCATCAATATATCAGTAACATAATATTTAAAGAAGCTAAACATATAATATATTTTTGAGAATTTAATAGACTCACAAGTTATTCACTTGATAGTTTATGTGAATTGCAACAAGATTTCCCAAATAAACAAAAAGCTTAGCCTGCTTTTTCAAATTATCACAATATTTGTAATAAAGGACATATATTCACGGAATAATAAATATAGAAATTTTGTTAGTCTTAAATTTGAACTACACTAATATTTTTTAAAACTCTTTCGGAATTCTAAAATAAAATAAAATTAATCCTTTATTTAAATTATATTTTGAAAAACTGAATATTTTCATTACATTAAAAATATTATAAATTACTTATAATGAACGCAAATCATAATGCAACATAAGTCATTTTTGTTCCTATTTATAGAATAGCATCTAATGTGTTAAATAATATTAACCTCTATGATTTTCTCAGAAAATGCAAATAATTATAAATTTGGTTTAAATGTGAAAGTTAATTCGGGCCCATTAATGTATAAATGTTCAGTAATTGCTACTTAAGTTTTGGATAGCAGTAAAATACCCGTACTTTAATATGACCATGACCTTAAAACTAAATTATGTACCACCAGTTTTTTTGTGATGATAATTTAGATACTCTTTAAAATTCCAAAAGTATACGTGCCCGTTCTTTCATTAAATAAATGGTTTCATGTTGCTTTCAACGAATGAATCAGAAGAGATTCAAAGAGTCACGCATTTAGCATTTTTATGCGGCTCAATTAAGTTCATTGTAAGAGAGTTTCTGTTTTTTAGGCCTTTGAAAACGAAATGCTATTAGCATGTAAATACTTAATTTAGCAATTGGGAAAAGTAATCCAATTTAATTTAAGTGCTACCTATTCAAGTTTTTTTTAGCTGCAAATGAAATTTTATAATTAACCCTGCCTTTCTAGCTGAATTTGTCTTATTTTCCAATTTTATCTCTTTCTGTATAATACTCGATATTGCACTTTTATTGAAAGATATGTCACTTGATTATAATAAAAAATAAACTTATGTATTTATGTTAGTTAAGCTAATCAATGAATGAATAGGTATTATTGTATTTATCCCGACCAAAATATAACAGTATTCATATTTTACTTAATTTTTAAAAAGAGACTTCTTTAATCCATACTAATATTGAAAGAGTTGATTCTATAATTTATTTGTACGGAATGTTCCTGAACAAATGATAAAAAATACATCATTAAAATTTTTAATTACAGTCCATCTATCTTCTCCAAAATAAAACACAAAATCTATCGTTAAGCCTTATATTAAAGAATAAATAATTTCTTTCCTTTTTCAGTTTTTTTAAGTTGAAGCCAAAATTATTTTTCAACGTTCTTAACTCATGTCGTTTGAAAGTAATATTTAATATTTTTTTTAGTCAGATGCTTTCACTTCGAGAAAAAAAAAAAGACAACTGAAGACGGAAAACGTGGCGGTTATTTATGTTTTCTATGCATTCCAACCGATCGTTTGTAACACACAAAAACTGAATGCATGATGAGAATTTTTTTTACCACAAGATTATACTCATGTGAAATTCTAATTTCTTTTTCTTTTCATTTCAATATGCAAATGATAAATATTAATTCATTAAAGATTACGGTGTACATTTTACAAGATCGTGACTTATGTTTATTTTCAATATTCCTCTATATAGTATGCAGACAATATAGTTAACGAGTACCCGATGACGTCACATGTAGATATCTAATTAAAAATCTTAAGAATAAATTTGTCCATTAAATGAAATTTATGGGCATTTTACTAATTAGAATTTTTAAATATCTTAAAAATAAATTTCTTATTGAAATACACATACTCATATATCTGTGTTTGGTTACAGTACATTATACGTGTTTCAAGAAAAATCATATTTAAAAATTTAAAAAATCAAATTATTTTTAAATTGGATGAAAAATAAACAAAAATTAGCACATTATATTGCAGTATTAAAAATATAAATGAGAAATGAATATATATATATATATATATATATATATATATATATATATATATATATATATATATATATATATATATATATATATATATATATATATATTAAATCATCAAATAATCCTTTTTTGTTGCAAAAAGGTTTGTAAATAATTTTAATTTCATACTGCCAAAATTTCAATGAAGATTATATTGAGAAGTATTATTGTTCAACACCATCAGCTAATATTTTCCTTTTAAAAGTACAGCGTAAACAAGAGGTGTTAGATTGCGAGTAGTTAAAGTCAATAAATTCATTTAGCAAAAAATTTATCAAACAAGAGTATAGTATTTATAACTTTTTCGTAATTATCTTGCTACGTGTATTGAACTCATGAAAACAATTAAAATTAAGTACGTTATACACGTGTGTTGCAATGCAGATTTGTCATATTTGAGATGAGAATTTAATTCATTTTTAAAATGTTCGGTGATTGAAAATAGAAAAATTTTGGAAGTACAAAGCTTTTATTATACTTAATCAGAACTAATTAAAATAACTTTCATCTTAAAATACTTTAAATATTAATAGCAATTAATAACAAAAAATTAACTATCAATCATTTCGTATATATTTGGATTATTATTTCTTAACTGGTAAATGGTACTATTATTCCCTAAATAATAGCTTCATTATACTTACATAAAAATTTTGTATATGAAAGTGATTTAAATTAATGATAACGGGAAAGAATTAGGAACTTATTCTATAAATCTGGAATAGATTGTAATATTTTCAACTAAAGTATTTGATATCCGGACTAAGCTTGGAAACTTTATCCTCGTAATCCAGTATCAAAGCCGAAAGTTATTTTGTGTAGGCAATAGTAACATCTCAAAGCGAGCGGAAGTCCTGTTTTTAACTTGGTCAAGAGAATGACACTCAGAAAGAATCAATATAAAAAATGTCGCATTGAGAATTAGTGTCCTTGATGGTAGGGGTGAAATAAAATTACAGTTTGACATCTTTCGATAACAATGAAATTTCGTGTCGTCATTTTATCCGAGCGGTGTTTCCTGTTTCCCACTAAAGAAGGCAGGCAGTCTTTTTCCCATTCCCCACAATGAAGGGCTGACGTAACATTTTACGATTTTAGTGACTACCGGTGACAGTTATACTTTCATAACTGTAGAGATTAAAAGCAACAGTTCGTTTTGAATAAAGAGAGGCAAAGAGTTTTGCATATAGACAGACTTTTTTATAGTAAGGTTAGAGAAATAATATTCTCAATAAAAATGTAATAACTTTCCAAGAATATAATTAATTACATTAAATATTTATTGTAATTAATTATATTCTTGGAAAGTTATTACATTTTTCGTGGGAAAGGTAACATAAGAAAGACACTTACATAATATGAGCTATAAAATTTTTCAATTAAATATAAATAGAAAGATAAATTGGAACAAAAAATAAGAAATTTAATTTTTAAAATGATTGCTCAAATTTATGAAAATGATATTTAAGAAAAACATAAGAGTTTTTAGGATTATTTTTATGAATATTAAATATAACTATTTTATGAATTGATAAAAAAATCTTAGAAATTTTTACTGATTTATTTAAATATTTTCTCTTATTTGTAAAATCAAAAACTTCAATAGCTGATTTCAAAAGTTTTTGGAGGACTCGAATTCATGAATTAATTATATTTGATTATTGACAGAGGAAAAATAGAATAAGCTTTAACGCATTTGCGAGAGGTTTGTATACATCAAAATGACTAATAAATATAATAACTTTATTATACCATACAATATTCTTATTATTAATTCAATGGCAGGTCAATAAAACTGTTTTTCATTAGAATTTTTATTTAAATAGCTTAATAGTTGTGTACACTAATTCATTATTATTTTTTTTTCTCCCAAAAACCGCTTAGTAACAAATGCACAAATTTCATTTCGAAATAATATTGTGTGATTTTTAATTATTCAATCAGTTTTTAAATGAATTGAAAAAATTTAACAAGAAGTTCCAAATATAAGCTTAAAAACTAAAGAATTAATTTTTTAAAAAATCTTACAGCAAAAGAAAACTAGCTATTTCTTTCAATTTTCTCAAATAGATTTTTTTCATAAAATAATTTAAATAATGTCTAATGTTGAAAATATATTTTTGAAATGATATTTTTCTGTTTACCTATATTCACGCAAGTTCATAAAATACATTAAAAATTTCTCTCAGTTTCACTTTACAAATATCCTATGATGTGCTTTGGCAACATGTTGTTTGATTTAATGATATCAATCATGTTTCAAACTTCGTTTTTGGGCCATTTTGAAATCGTTAGCACAATTAATCAGCACATAAGCGATCAAGAGATAAAGACAAGTACGGTTACAGTTGGTTATAAAATATATATAAGTTGGCGATATATATAAATCTAAGTTAAAATTCTACTTCAATCCATTAGAGGAGAATTAATTTGAGCATACACATCCATAAAAAACAAAACAGTTTCTGAATGAATCGTAGGATATTAGTAGAAACTGATTTACCTAGCTTATATATTGATAGAGAAGAGCGAATAGGCTTAGTTCCAATGGTTGAAATTAATTATTAAGAGATGAGGTATCAGTTACTAAATTGTTGCTATAGATTTACTTATCTGTATTTATGCTTATCAAAGCCATTAAAATATTTTGTAAACTTTAATCACAGTTAAATAACGAGGATAACACCTTTTCATGACATATCACACTAGCAAAGGTACATTGGAATCCCCGGACTTAACAACGTGCATAAGTATTTTGAACGTAAAGATCTTTATCTGGATTAAATATGGAAATATACTATCTTTTGAACACAAGAGCGGCTAGATTTCTCATTTATCAAATATTTTTGGGGTTATTTTGTATCTGTTCATTAATTTTAGTGAAATTTCTATAATAAAATATATACGAAGTTCAATCCTCCTTTTAAATTCTATAAGGAAAATTCACAAATTGGGAATTTAGCACTGCAAAGTTATCAGCATATTTAATTTTTTTTAAACAAATGCCAGCGAAATTCAAATTTTCACTTTTATACCAGGTTAGTGAAAAGCAAATTTCTGATGTTAATAAATATTAATATTAACGTATCAAATCCTGTATTAAAAGAGAACTAAGCACATTTTCATGTCAAATAGAACATTGTTCTGATGGCGATAAAAAGTTAAATAATCCTGGATATTGGACACACAAACACGCTTACAGTTATTACATACATATTATGTATCAAGGAATCGAAAGAGAAAAGAAGTTATGTTTGAATAAGCATTTTTATACTTTATTATTATATTTATATTATCCTTACTAAATATTGTACATAAGCTTTACAGTTTATAGCAAGAAAAGAAAGTATTTATTAAAAAAGTTTCTGATAATATCAAATGAAACATTTCAAATTCAAGAAAAAGTTTGGCTACTTTTTAAAAAAAAATCAATTAATTTTGCTTTTAAAATAAGGACTTACCAAATTATTTTGAAGGGCATGCATTTACTTTTTTGTGGCAATGGATTCAAAACACAAAAATAAATATTTCAGCTGGATCTTGCTTTTAAACATGTTAACGCGTATAAATAAATGATTTAATAAAAAATGTTGAAATTAAAATATAGATTATTCTGCATTTAAATTCCCACTATCTTTATCCCCGGGAACATTCTTGAGAAAAATTGGAATATGAAACTACAAAGATGAATTAACTTGAAACATCAATTCAAAGAAAAAGTTGGGGAAATAATTTATTTTTTAAGAATTTTAATGATTATTTATATAATTGAATGTGTAGTGGTGTGTGTTCTTAAAAGACATTTTATTTAACAGTGCTTAAATGATTATTTGTTATTTTTTAAAATTCTAATTTAAAGTAATAAGTTTATATCTAGAAAGTCACATTTTTCTTAAAAATATATATAAAAGTTTTTATTAAGGCTTCCTTAAAGTTTAAATTTTCTTAAATTAAAAAAAATATATATGCATAAATATCTGTGTCACACAATATCTGAATTTATAATGATGCGAAAGAATTTTTTTCCTTTTTTTCTACCCAAATTCTAATTTTTGTGATTTTCATTATTAAAATGATGAAAATGAAGTTAACTCTCTCTCTTTATGTTTGAAAAATGTATTATTTCGGAAAATCTTAATTTTTTTGGAATAATAAAATTTTTATCTGCTTAGAATTAATACTGTGATTTGAAAATTTGAAATAATTTCATTTTCCTTTATTTTAAAAAGAAACGTTTCAGAACATTACTTATCTAATAGATATTTCTTTCTTTTTATATATTTTACTCATAATTTGATAAAAAATGAATGGGATTCAGAGTAATTATTTAAGGAAAATTCATTTAGTTAGCAAATGTTATTAACGTTCGCATAAAATAATATTTATTTAGTACATGCAAGAACAATATTTATTTAGTATTATACAAGTATGCATCTTACCATTGGTTTTCGATGGTAAGGTGCATATTTGCATGAATAATAAATATGACTGCAGTTTTTTCATTGATTAGTGTTTTTTTCTGAATATGTGTGGCTATAAGCATACATAATATTACAATAACATTTACAGCAAAATTCCTCATCCTATTCTATAGTAAGTGTTAGGAAAAATTAAACATAGGTATTTTTCTAAGAACATAGTTATAAAAAGGCCGTGTGTTTCAGACATCACTGGAGCAATAAATGTAAAAAATAAATTTCTAATCACAATGATCAGAAGTTACAAATACTCCAAAGTTGAATGAAGGCGCATTGTAACATTTTAGTTATAACTCTCGTTCCTGCCAAATCACTCTCAATAAGAATAAAAAAATGCTATAGATGTCACGATTATATTCGACAGTTAAAAGAAAATAAATTCTTTCCTAGTTTCAAACGATTTTTATAAGTATACTGTAAAAGAACTTGTACTTTCAAAAGTGTAAGCTACTTTTCTTTATGTATTTTGAGAAAAATGTAAAAATATGAGAAAATATTTGTTTCCGAATCGCAATTTCCTGTATTGTTTGTTCATGAATACATTTACCTTCGATTTTACATAACAAATTCTATATCATAATTTTATTTTTACAAATAAAATAAAAATCTACAGTTATCAAGTACACTGTTTCGATCAAATCACGCATTATATAAGCACTATACTATATGAATATTATGCATTATATATGTATGTAAAGCACATACGATATATATAGGTAGTTCGTTTCCTTTAAGCGCGTATAGATCAAACTATTTGACACTTTTTTAATCTGTTGTTAAAAATCTATAAGTGAAGTAATTTAATTATACTTTTTAAAAACATTAATTGTGAATAAAAAAGGGTTTGTATGCTTAAAACGAGTTAAAAAGGATTGATTTTATATGCTTGACTCAAGTTTATAAGAAATAGAATGCATGAATATATTTCATCTTTTGAATACACAAAATTATGTAGGAATTTGTAAGAATTATTATTTCCATTTTTAAATGCCGAAATGTATAGTAAACAAGATTAAATTATTTCCCTTTAGTAATAGGTTTTGATATTTATAAATTTATAAACAAAATATATGAAATCAATTATTTTTACAATGAGATATGATGTATCAGATGCAATTACGCTGTTTTCTTCAAATAAAAAAAACTAGAGAGAACTTACTTGAAAATAAAATAACATTTCAATTTATAAAATTGAAAGTGTTTGATGAATTAAAAATCAAATTAATAAATAAAATAATTCTCTTTAAAAAACAAAACAAATGAAATGTGAAAGAAAATGCTAGAAAAACTCTAATATGATGAGTTTTTATGTTCGTTAGATAAGCTTCTCATCAATGGTAAATAGATTAAAACAGTAAATTGCGATCTAGCATCTAAATGATGAGCGTTAACGCTATCAATTTAACAATTTGTGCATTTTACATTTGACTATATAAACCGAAGTGCAGTGGTATGGAATCTATTTTAAGCTTAGGACCTAGATGAACGAAACTACGTGTGCATAATGTGTCTGGAGAATGGTTAATCAATCTAAAATGCCGGTTTTAGAATATATTTTTTTATAGTAAAGTATGACAAAATCTCAATTTCAGTTACCTTATTTTCAACAAAGTTTTATAATCTCTTTGAACAGAAAAAGGCTAATTTGTTACTTACAATTTCCAGTGGATTCCCAAACATTACAAATAGCCATGCTTGTATTGAAAACAGAAACCAATAACTCGGGAAATTGAGAAAAAAATGCTATGTATCAACTAATTATCTAGCTATCTGTTTAACGAATTGCTAGCCAAAAAAACTAAAGTTAAAGGAATTAGACATCGAAAATAAATGAAAAGTAAAAAACAATAAACAAAATTTATTTAAATTTACTTTTTCTGTGTATATAAACAAAATTAAAATTTGGAATTATAGATTAAGACAAATAAGAAAGGTTATTATTATCTTTCGAAATGAGAATATTTGCTATGATAAGTATATATAATAATTTATTTTTTAAATAATATAAAAATCTTTAGAGGAAAACTATTAACTAAATTCAGCTGACAAAATACTTTAAAAACTTTTTCAAATATTAGACATAAATGTCGCATAAAGATTATGAAACAGATGTTTCAAACCAAATCCATTTCCTAAAATGTCATTTAAAATCATATGGTAATGTTAAAATCTATACCAGAGTTGTTCAATAAATCGTAACTTTACACATTGATTGACGTTCGATTAAAGCACAGATGTTCTGATTTCGGTGACATTTGATTTCTGTGTCGATTTTATTATTAAATATATTTTTTAAAGGACACCTGAGATAAAGATTATGACTCGTAAATCATCATACTTAATTTTCTAACATAGGAGTTTGTATTCAAAATATAATTCATTCTGATTAAAAAATTTCAGTAAGGAAAACTTTATATACCCTAAACACTATTTTAATCCCCTTATTATTTTATTTATAAATATCATAATCACCAACGGAGAGTACTTGAAAAGCTATATCTAAAAGGCTTGTTAAATTATATTGCTTAATGTTATCAAAATAATAATTTAAATAACGAGGAATAAATATTTATTATTTTGGGAAGGGATAAATTAAAATAGACTCGAATATTTTAAGAGTATGAAAAAATTTAATTTATACAGATAGAAATCGTTGACTCAATAAATATTGAAGTTCATTTTTTAAATGCAAGCTACTAAAGATATCTCAGGATACACAAAATCAAAGTTAATCAAAAACAATCTATACTCTTATTGTGTAAAATTTACTTCTGCAATGGTTTGAATTAAAATAAATATGCAAATGAGATTTCTATATAAATAAATCTTCGAGTTACTATCACTATTAAACGAAAGATTTAGAACTATATGATTATTTTTGTTATTTTTATTTTTTAGAAATGTATATAGTTACACATACATATGTAAGTTTCTAATACATAGAATTAATTATCATTATAAATTTTAGATATTCAGTTCTGTGTTAAGTACTAATAAAAATACCTTTTGTACATAAATTACACGATAAAATAATATATCTTATATATTTACCTAATTTTTCGATGAGAATTTAAATATTTATTTCCTATTAGCCAATTTAGAAATTAAGTATTTCAGTTTTTTGAAACCAGTCTTTAATTTTTCAAACACTTTATTCATACAGGATATAGAATTTTAAACTATAGGTTTAACACATAATTTTATATATATATATATATATATATATATATATATATATATATATATATATATATATATATATATATATATATATATATATATATATATATATATATATATTACTGTCCTAAAGACAATTTGAAGAAACTTTCTGCAGACAAAAAGATAAATGCTAAAACTATGTTGTCTAGGAAATACAGATAAACGGAAGATTTCGGACATGGTCACACAGTCAGATGCGGAGATCTAGACGGACCAATCAACCAAAAAGCCGATATCTGTGCCAAATGGAGATAACTGTACATTGGTGCTCCAGCAATGGTTGATGAAATAAAGACTCTAGAAGGCTACAATGCACAAATACAAAGCAAATTTGATGAGTGTACACTAAGCCAAATGGGTTACAATCTTTTTCACACCAGTCGTAGGTCCTGCCTTTATAGTCGTAGGTCCACACCAGTCGTAGCTCCTGCCTTATTTTTATTCCAAGACGTTTGACTGAAGAGAGGTTATAATCTCATAAACATTTAAAAAGTGGCTTTTAACACGATTATCTCTAGTGCGATAATGAGTGGAATAGTAGCATCATGACTCAGCAGATTTGCAGAAAATAAAGTATAGCAATGAATTCAGATAATTTTTGGTTAGATGAACATCATACTTATGATGCGTTGATGTGCACAAGACAAGAATTTGTTTTCTTTAGAGAGGCGTACAGGAACTATTTCTAGTGTAAAAATATGGGCTGAAATTTCCTATAATAGCATGTTATGTTTTGTTGTTCTACACATAACTTTAACAGCCCAACGACACGCTGATTTCATCTTGCAGTTGGTGATATTACCTTTCATAACATGTCATTCTAGGGCCAGTTTTTAGCAAGATAATGTACGATTCATATAGTATGCATATTTATGGCAACTTTTAGAATGGTTAAAAAATTTCAGTAACCAGCAAGTTCATCAGAACTTTGTCAGTCAGAAACTTTCTGGATACCAGATTCAAATTTCTCAAAGTGTCACAGATCTTGAACAACAATTAACAAATGCGAACCTGAATATGTGTCAAGATGTGACATTAGAAATCTCTTTATTATTCCTTATGTAGGTACACAGAAACAAATATAATTGCTGGGAACGGTTTTACCAATTACTAATATCAAAAATAAGAAAATTCAATAGCAATTATACATTGTTGATAGACTTAAAAGTTTGAATAACTTTATCATCTGCTTATGAGCTGAGCTATACATATTTAATTTCGAAAAAACATTTTTCTTTGTTCATGATGGGTTTTTTTTTCTGCAAATATATTGCTCAAAATAATTAAAAATATTGTAAGTCTTTTATAAATTAACGGTATAAGGGAATTTTTTTCCATAAAATAAAAGAAGCGAGTAAAAATGTAAATTTTTCACGTTTTCAAATTTCGCAGTATCCAAGTTTAGAGTTTGACGTTGAACAAGATGCTTTAGCGGCATTGAATGAAATTTTGATTTCAACTTTATGTTAGACAAAAAGGAAAATAAAAATCAAGATTCACTAAACACGATGCTTTGTTTAGTGCATTCATCAACGTAGTCGTTTACCTGAATCAGAAGCGCGGAGAGTTATAAATCTGTCACAAGGGAGGGGTAAGCACAATCCGAAATAGAAAAAGCTGTTGGAGTTTCAAAAAGTATGATTTTCAGGATCTGGAACCGCTTTTTTGAAACTAAAAATGTAGGCTGAAAATCAAGACAAAGGTCGTAGAAGTGCAACAAGAGCCAACGGAGACAGTTATTTAACGCTAACCTCGGGATACAAGGAAATATAAATGGTACTCTTCTTCAATACCTTCGCTTGGTTGCTGGTACCACAGTTATGACACAAAATATCCGAAACTATCTTCATGCTATAGGGCTGAATGCTCGCCGAACAATGGCGTGAGTCACATTAACAGCATCTTTCTCAGTGGAGTAGGCGACTGAACATGTGAACTAAAATGTAAATGAATGGTGCAATATTTTTTTTCTTACGAGTTTCGCTTTCTCTCTCTCTCTCTCTCTCATCTTGATAATAGACATATTACGTGGAATTAGAAACAATCCTGTATTCGTGCATGAAAGTGTCAGAATTGGCGGTGATGAGTGGTGGTCGATGTTGACATCAACATCGACGGATGCAACAATCTCCATATCATTCAAAATGAAGCCAAGATCAGTTGTCGATAGAAGGATAAATCTTTAGACCCACTGGAGTCCTTTATGCAGAAGCAATAGGAAATGACTTCATGTCAATGGATGATATTTGCAGGTTACGTCGTGCTAACTTGGTGAATGATTTTCTTTTAGAGGTAGGATTCATACGAATAGAACGGCCAGTATATTTTCATTAAACCCAATAGAACATGTTTGAGGCATTAAACCCTATAGAACATGTTTGGGGCATTCTAAGCAGATGGGTTCTGGACACCTAATACCACTACAATCTCTTCAAGAGCTAGAAAGAGCTCTTCTGGAAAATTGGGATAGCATATCCCAACCCTTCATTAATAACCTCATAGATTTGATGCCTCAAAGGATTCAATGTTGCTGGCTATCCGACGAAACAATGTCCCATGCTAAAAATAATTTTCTTTTAAGGAATAATATATTTTTATTTGTATTTCTCATATGTACAGATTGTGTTTTTTTTCCCCAAATGTTAAAAAAAAAAGCATTTTTTTCCTGCCAAGCAAATGTCCTTTTTATCACATCTGTTAATAATGTATCAAATTATTTACATGCAAGATCACAAGATCAACTTTTATATATATATCGAAAGTTTTAATAAGTTCTCTAAGCATATATATATATATATATATATATATATATATATATATATATATATATATATATATATATATATATATATATATGCTTAGAGAACTTATTAAAACTTTCGATTGTTATCGGTTTCATGAGTAATTAAATGTAATTAGAGAGAAAAATTGTAACTCTTAAACATAGAGTAAGAGTGAAAAATATTTTATCACTTGTGTAGTTCTTTCACGAATATATTAACAGAAAATGTGCAAGCAATGGTTAAACATGCGTAGAATTATAATGAATCATAAAATATTGATTCTTGGCAAGAGTTTTGTTTTTTAAGTATTTTGCTGGTGAGAGCTTTGAATGCAATTTGTGAGCAGTAATTACGTCTCGTAATGAGGACTTGCAATAATGAATTGTTAGAAACACTTTTTGCTATCAAATTATTTTAAAGCACACACAAAAAAAAAAAATTAAAAGATAAAACTAAATTTATCGTATTTAGTATGAACGCTCATTTTAGAAATGAGTGTTTAAAAATAAGCTATTTGCATGTTAGTTTTTTGCTTTAAAACTCATGTTAGAATATAACAATCACGAAGAAACTAAAACATTCTTATCTTTATTATTTTTAATTACTTTGGCGAGAGTACAGCATATTATTATATCTCATATTAGAAAATATGAGCTAATATTATTAGTATTGCTATTACAATTGAATAATACAATATTTTTCTGAGCTAATAGCAGAAAAATAATTTATTCCATGAAGAAATAGAAATAGAATAAGAAGGCGTTATTTGTCTAAACGTAATTTTGTTGAGAAAAAGTTAGATTAATCATTTGAAAATCCGTAAATCAGAATATTTGAAAATGATATAATTTATTTACTCAAATCATTAGAATATGAAATATTGTGATTAATTTACTTTCTGAGAGAAAAATATTCGTAAACATAACTTAATCTTGACAAAATTATATTTAATTTATAACACTTTCTATAATCGGTTGGGATTTTTTTTAACGAATTCTGAATTACGTTGATAATATATTCGATATAGAACTTTACAACGTTTTGAAACATTTGCAAATAGTTTCTCGATGATATTTTCTGTGATTTGCTTTGAAAATTTTTGAGTTAGCTGAAAATATTTTCATACTCTACGAATATGAAATAAAAGTGATTTGAAAATTATTCACCATCACATTCGATAGAAAATGAACATGTATTTATAAAATAATGTAATGTATTTATTAATTGCACTTGAAATTTCTTAATTTCTTGCCTTGTGATCAATTTTCAGCATTTTTTGCAGATGCTTATGAATTTCTTTATACTATAAAAGTAATTTATAATTGAAATAAAAAAGTTCTAAAAGTAATTGTTATCTACAAAGGAAAAATAAATAAAATATTCAAAATAAAATTTTAAAAAATCTCAAAAAACTTTAGTTTTTAGAAAATAAAAATGGATAAAATGTATAATATTTGGACTTTGCAGTTGCAAAAAGACATATTTTTTTACATATGTCATAAGAATTTTTCTAGCATTTTATCTTAAGAAAGACTGAGTTTGCCAGCAATAAAATGGGTTTCTTTACAATTGAAATGAAAGAATGAAACCTTTTAGTTTTTGAGATGATTTCAATAAACTTTCCTAAATATTCTAGCATATAAACAGACAAAAGTTTTCAAAAAATAGGTTTATGAATTCTAATATCCTATAAGCATTAATATGAACTTTCATATACCGCTATAGTAATAATTTATAAAACATAATTGTGATATAATCGGTTTGTAAAACATTTAAGAAAATATTTGAGAAGTAACTGCCTCATAATTTCTACTGCCAAAGATTATTAGTTAAATAAATTAGGCAACAATGATGACTTTCATCTAGGAACTTGAATAATTAAAAGGAAACGGCAGAAAAATGTTTCTTTAAAAATATTTACATACCTGTCATTTCCCCTTTACATATTTATAATGAATCACTCTTTAATGCAGTTTAATTTATTTTCATGTATAATTATAATTGATTTTATTAGTCATTTTTTATATCTTTATATTTTAATATACATCCTTATGTTTTTAATCATCCCCTTAAAATTATAGAAAGAACTTAAATCCAATAAAATTATATAGTATTAAGTAAAATACTTACGATTTGCTAAAAGTCAGAGTCTGATAATAAAAATGAAATTAGTTTAAATTAATTATTCTATTTTATTCTAATAGAATTAGTTTTTTCAAAAAAGCAAAAAAATAATAACAGCAATAAGATATTCTTATAACTACTTTTTTAATTGTTTTAATCACTATTTATCTATGTGATTTCTCACGTGCTTTTTAAATCTGATTTTCAACATATCTTTCCATATAATATTATAAATTCAGTAAAACTAGTCGCAAAATGTATATATTATTTTAATTGAATTTCATGCATTTAATTGAATTTCATGCATTTAATTGAATTTCATGCATTTAATTGAATTTCATACATATCAGTTTATGTTATACGTTGCTAAATCAATAGGGCATTTTTGGTTCTTATTTAAGTATTTTAGTGCAAATAGAATGAAATATATATATATATATATGGAATATATATATATATATATATATATACATACATATATATATATATAATATATATATATATATATATATATATACATACATACATATATACATATATATATATATATATTCCAAAGCGTATATTAATTTTTTAAAAACCTGTTTTGAACAAAAACGTATTCAAACAGTAATAACAATTAATTGCAAAAAAAATTTGAAACATTTTTTTACTGTTAATTATAATTATTACATAATAAATGCAAGTTTAAAACATTTGAGTTAATTCTGCCATAAAGACATTTTTAAAGTTCCTTTTTAAACTATTTAAAAACAATGGAATTCTTTGGTAAGTCTTTATTTTATTAGATATGGTAAATAAAAGAAATTTTTTCATTAAGCTATAAAAGTACTTCATATATTTTTTTCTTAAAATAAAAATAAATATATTTTATTGATGCTCTCTACGACAAATCAAAAAGTAAACATTTTAAAAAGTAATTTTCTATGATGTTTTGAACCAAGAATTTATGCTAATTTTAAAAGGAATAAATGTTTTTTATAAGGACCATATTCCATAAAATTTCCCATTATTTATATTTCCAATCAAATATATTTACATTAAATGTTATCCCAAACAATGCAACGTAATTAAATTCTATACGATTTCAATTACTTCTATTTATTCCACTATGTTATTAATCTTTGTGGAAATAAATCTATTAAATGAAAAACAAGCGAAATGAACATTTTATCATTTATTTCATAAAAACAAATTTCGCCAAAATTTATAAGAACTGTTGTGAAGATAAATTGTCAACTTTTAAGTACTTAAATATAGATACAATAATTTTTAAAATGCGTTACATTTTTCCAAATTTAAATATAATAAAAATAAATTTCTACAAAATGT
Organism: Latrodectus elegans; assembly: GCA_030067965.1. Taxonomy (NCBI): domain Eukaryota; kingdom Metazoa; phylum Arthropoda; class Arachnida; order Araneae; family Theridiidae; genus Latrodectus; species Latrodectus elegans. The sequence goes on along the minus strand of CM057820.1, from coordinate 78,632,765 downwards.
ATAAGTGAAAAATAAAAGAACAATTTTTAAACTCACCTGTATAATTATAATAAAAAATGAAGGAAATCTTTTGATTTACCGCAATTTTATTTCATGTTTCGTAATGAAATCAGACGTACTCTGCCCGTTGTTGATCTTCTCCCTCAAAAATTAAAACTTCATAAACCGTAAAATAATCGTACCGAACGGAAAAGGGAAAATAAAAAAGGTTTTAGTTTTGGCCTCGCACTTGGAATGCCATCTGCGCACGCGCTCTTTCAGCTGGCTTTAATCACGGAGTCCATCGCCAAGGACGAAAAAGTTAAGGAAAAAGTAAAAGGAAACGTTGAATATAATGAGTTAAAATAATACAATATTTTATGCTTCGAAGTAAACTTAAGACTTCGTCACAAAATCCTTAAAAACATGAATATTCAATTGTACGAAAGTTAAATGGAACACACAAAACATAATCTTCCATTGTTTTTCGTGCAAAAAATACAAAACGATAAATTTTAACTCACACTCCTATAACATGAAATTATTTTGTCAACAAAAGATAATAACTCTTTTACTTTTTTTAGATATTGTCTTTGTAATTTATATATATGAAATCTAAATTTATGTGCATTTATTTCGTACTTTATATTCTTCTATAGGAACAACAAGTCTACATTCTAAAAAAATGTAGAGTAGGTCAAAAATTTAGCTAGGAGATTTTATTTGAAATTCAGATTTTTTAAAAAAAAAATGTGTGTAGTTTTTTCTTTGCATGAAAGAATATCGCTAAAGTTTCTCAAATTTGTAGTTTCAAACGTAAAATTATTAATGTTAAACGCAATTTTACGAGACTTTATTTTTAAAAATATCATTTATTAAAATTACTTTTTAATTTTTTATTCAAAAATACAAAAAACTTTACTATTTTTTAAAAAAAATTAAGTATTATATTAATCATTTAATTATTGTAAAAGCATAAGTATACATTAAATATATTTTAAATTTCTACAGAAGTTTTTCTTTGAACTAAAAATATTTTTGATATCAAATAAGAAATAAATTATATTACGTATATTTTGAAGAATTTAGAATAAAATTAAAATATATAAATGTGGCAACAGTAGATCCTAATCATAGATTATATGCAAAGATAATCAACAAAATCCATAACAGTAACTTCAATTAGGAATTCATCATGCATTTTATTAAATACTAGTTCATTTTTTCTAAAAAAAAAAAAAAAAAAATCCTCACAAATACAAATTAATATGATAAAAACAATTAATATGATGAATACATTAAAGTTTCGTTATTTAATAGCCATTCATTATTCAGAATTGTAGAGTGAAAATTACCACGCATGTTTGCTTACATATATATATATAATATTAATTATTGTCAATCTAGATATATGATTTGAAAAATTAATCTCTAGATTTATTGAGGTAGTGGTTAGCAAAATATTTTACTTTCGCCTTTTAATATTAATAAGTATTATGAGAGTCAAAAGCATGTGCACGGCTTTTTATTTACATGTAGGTGCACACACGGACTTTGTACGAATATACTATTTTTCTAATTTAATTTTTATAAAGTGTCGAGCGTTAAACACCACTTCTGAATTTCCAAATGAAGTTCTTCGATTAAAATATTATTTATTGGGTAAACTTATAAATATCTTTATATGTTTTAACATTGAAAGATTTTTCTATTGTAAATGATATTGGAAGAATAAACAATAAAAATTCATATTTGTTGTTTCTAGCTATTGGATATAGTCTTATTTAAGTTCTCTATAATCACATGTAGCAACAAATTATTTTGGGGAAAACGAAAAATTTATTATTCTTTATTTTTGTTAGCTTTTTTTTTCTTCTAAAAATGAGGCATTTTTATATAATGTTAATTTTTAAATAATGCTTTCATATCTGCTATTGATTTGTTGCAATTTATATCAATATGCTTTTTATAAAATTTCAATCAGTAACTACAGTTCTTTGTTGGTTGAAATTAAAGATCAAATAAATTATAAAAATAAATTGTTGAAACAATAAATGAGAAAATGTGAAAAAAAAATGAATGATTAAAAAAGGTAAAATATTATTTCAGAATACGAAGGACACTGATTCTCTCTCTCTTAATTGGCTTCAATCTTTGGCGGATTCCCTTCTTTGAAAAATTGTTTTTTATCTATTTTAAACATTACAATCTAACAAAAACAGCTCGACATTGAAAGGAAGGCTATGAGGATTCATCTATTTATGATGTAAGTATGTCCGATATTTTTGCTGCATAACAATGTCTAATAGAAGATTGATGTAGCTGTAATTTGGTAGTAAACAACGTCAAATTTGTATAACATCAAGGATTAATGGTATCACATAATAGACCATTATTATGAAACAAAAAATTTCCTTCGCTTTAATGTACCTAAATTATCTAATTTGTAAAGATATTTACATATGAAAAAATTTTAAATGTAACAAGAATTTTATATATATATATATATATATATAATTTATTAGAAACAAATATGTGTGTGTTATTGTTTCTAATAACATTAATTTCGGATTCATTTTTATCTTCCAGTAATCATGTTTAAACGCGTTTATTGTCCTTTACTTTAGATATGCCATTCGGATATTTTATTCATTTGGTGAAATTATCTTTACATGTTTGTTTTCTGAGTTTATTCATATTGTAATTTCTATTTCGAGTTTTGTATGCTTTTTGAGTGTGTTGGTATGGATCATTTGTGCTTGTTGTTCTTTACCTTTGAATAAAATCATATTTGTATCACTGTAGCGTAAGCTAACGATTTTTGATAAAACTTACTTGTTTTGACTGCAAATTGAGGAAAATTGCAAATACAGAATTTTAATAAGCACCAATATCATTATTTACCTTGTTTTGCTTTGTTGACTTCCGTTGAACAGCCACTTAACATCCACTTAAAAACATTTAACACGAAATATATTTAGATCGACTAGACAATCTTTTTCAATATGATTGCGATATATACCAGAGATGAGCAATTCAATTTTCTAAGATTAACTCAAATAAAATGATTTTATAAATTGTAGTGCACCAATGTTTTCCACTCAAGACTGCACAGATATGACGCTGTTTATTATTTGATCGAATTTATGTAAATAATCATAAATCTTCAGTTTACTTTATAATTTTTCAGCTAAGTACAAATAAAAATATATATCATAATAAATGATCAATAATAAAATATGGAGCAACAATCCTGCAATCAATTCGTCAAATATATTAATACAAGGGAATGTGCGCTAAAATTTAATTATTGCCAACATTTAGACTTACGTATCTATAGCTTTAAATCATGCACTTTTTAACACATTAATTTAGAGAAATAGTCTCTCATCTGAGCTATTTATAAAATTAAAGAAAGAATATGATCGATAGTAATATCAATTAAGATTATTCAGTGAAGTGAAAATTGGATAATAAAAATTGCCTTCATAAGTGATGATAAGCACGTCTTTTATTTCATTTATACAAGTATCCCAAGTAATTAACTTTTATCGCAAATAAAGGAGATTAAGTAACGAAAATAAAACTTCTTTTGTAAAAGGGTATGATACTTACTATTTTTATTAGTTATACCATTTCATTTTTAATAATTTTAATGTATTTGACAGGTAGACATTTAAGATAATTTAGTTGTTTTGAACTATAAAGAATATATATATATATATATATATATATATATATATATATATATATATATATATATATATATATATATATATATATATATATATATTATTATTATTATTATTATTATTTTAGAGCTAAAAGCAGCTTACATATTTCACAAGTTTTTATATTATTCAAAATATCTATTTAGAGTGACATTCAATGTTTTTGTTATTTTTAATCAATATCTCTTAAAATCGCTGAAATAAAAAATCCCTTTCCACTTACCGATTTATAATAATAAGTTCATAAGGTCACTGAATAATAAAAATATGTATTTATTTTAAAACCTCTAAAAGACGGGCACATTATACGTATATGGGCTCACAAATATCCCTTCCTTTTCAGTCATTCAGTTTTAGCAATCTAGGTAAAAAATTTTCTGTAATTTTTACTATTCGATAATTCTATTTTAGATAGTAAAAATTTTCATTGACTTTTTTGAAAATCAATTTGTACTACTCCAAACTTGTTAAAGAAAAAAAATTCTTTATTACGAAGCTCGTTCGCTTAAATAAATGCACATTCTGTAAAATATCTTTTGACTTTTTAGTATATTACTGTTATTTTTATGCTTTGAAAAAAAGGAAAAATTGTATTCTTAATAGAGATTTATTTTTTACATGTGAGTGAATAATTAAAAATATAAAATCTTTGAGATGCAAATAAAAAAGCTTTCATAATTTTTCTATCTCATGGTATTTATTCTATAATAACAGTAAAAGTGTAATACATTTTACCATCAAATATAAATTAAATTAGATTAAATTAAAATTATTACATCTAATTTTATTTTTGAGTCTCAGATTTTTAGTTAGTTTCTGGGTTTTTCACTATTTTTAAATTGTTAATGCTGATTTAGTTTTTGTATATATTAGAGTCTAAATTTACCTAGATATTTTTTTGAATTTTAAAAGGGGTGTTATTTTTTAAATAATTAAGATTAATATCGAATTCATAGGCAATTATTTATTGCACTTCTCTGTAAAATTTTGGTTTTCTTTCAAATTATCAAGAAATGGATAATTAAAATTCAATCTTTGAAGATTCTCATTTTTTAATCTTTTGATGACGGTTTCATATTCAGCTGGAATGAAATTATTTCAATAAGCAAAGAAAATTATAAAAATATTTATAATTCGCCATAATTAGCTAAATGTAAAAATTAAAACATGTGCCAAAATACATTACACATATCAATAAAAATTGATTTTGTCGGATTGTTTCGCAATCGTTCTCCATAACAAATTATAGCTGCACTCTCTCGTTAGTACAACTCTCTTTTAAAATTATAAATATTGTTATTAGACACTATTATCATTAACTTTCTTTTTCGGTGAAGTAAGATTTCTTTCCTTTATATTTCAAATGTGTAGTGGAAGATAATTTAAGTGTCTCTCATTAGTCTATATTTATTTATGTCAGATATATGTGATTTTGGTCATTAAATTTTCAATTTACTTATTTCGATTTTTTATTTTTACTTTACAAAAGATTGGCTTTCATCTTTTAATCTTTTTGCTGATATATATTGATAACATTCGAATTTTCTTCTAATCCTTTATAGAAAACTTCTTTCAGATCGATTATTTTAAATTCATCTCCATGAACGGTAACTCCTTGAAATAAACTGAATTTTAATATATTATAACACATTTGAAAATATAGCATAATTTCCCAGTTTTTGTGAATTTTAGCTCTTATAATTTTTCAAAAGCTTTTTATAAAAAAATATTTTATTTATTAATAAAAATTAGATGATAACTAATACACCATGTTAAATTTTTTTTAAATAAATTTACATGAATATTGACATTTTAAGTGGTAAAAATTTTTTCTCAAAATTATTTCTATTGAAGACAAATTAACAGTACTTTATGGCATACTTTCTTAGTAGGCAAACTGATTTTGTGTTTACCCTATGCCTGTTTTATAAATAATAAATGGCCTATTTTTGAAAATTAGACCCGGATTTATTTTAATTGTTCCATATAAGATTATTTTTTTTTAAATTGAAACTGAATTTTTATACAGTGATATCATCATTTTTATATAATATATATCTCTTTATTGTCTGTATCTTGCCTGTTTTTGTTGTTTCAAGGTACTCCCGTTTCTTTCCTATAATTTCCAATGTTATATGTCAAAATTATAAAACCACCTAATGTATTGTTCATTTAAATACCCCATTACATAAACAAATGATTTTTAAAGATTAAAGAAATTGAAATAAGTTAAATTTTATTAAATGTAAATCATTAAATGAAAAGAATTGAATTCAAAAAATCTCATTAAATGTTATTCTGAAATCTAAGTGTTATTTAAATGTAAGATCACGTACATATTATAGTCCAAACAGTTTGAATTTTCATAATTTTCTTTTCTTTTTCCAAGATGATTTGTAAATTGAAACTTTTCATTATGAACAATATTACAAAAAAAGTGCAAATTTAATTTTCTATTTTTTATGAAAGAATCCATAATATCACATGAAAGAGAATTATTTTAGCTAGATGTTTGATATTTTAGTTTTGCAAAGATTTTGAAAAACTTGAAAGGAGAAATAAGCAAGATCTTTAAGCGGTGAAAAAAATGATATTTATAAAGTAAAAAATAGATGAGATTTATTTAGAAAATAAAAAAAATTTTGAGTCAAAGATGAAACTATCAGCTCCAAGTAATAGACAAGTTTTCATAATTATAATTAAAAATACCTTATATAATCGTAAAATAATAGCGCAGGAAACTAAATTAAAGTACACTTAACAATCTGGCTCACTTAAAAATCAAATTTAAATATTGATCTGCCAAAATTAAAAAAAAATACTGTAGTTGAGAAATAACAAAATAATTGATAAGGTAGAATTGCCCAAAGAATTCCTAGCTTAGAATGGTTCTAGGAAAAATCGTTTTTCCATTAAAAAGAAACTCCCCCCCCCATTTAGATGGATGGAATGGTCATATTTCTTATTGTCATTATTTACAGATAGAAGCTCGAAATATTTTCAGCAGATTCTTCGGAGATGCGATTGATTTTGAATGGTGTTTGAAACTTTGCAACACCATTGCATTTGTATTGATAGATTTTTGATGGTGTTGGAAATTTTGCATATCCTGGGAAATCAGAACTAACATGAGTTGATGAAAAAAGGCTTACTTATTATTTGTCATAGCTTTGCCAACACATCACACATTTTAAATGAATTTCAGAACGGTCATATGGGAAAGTTTTGAAAAATAGTGAGACACATTATGTTTTAAAACTGACAATATAAAATTTATTTCAGAATGGAAGAACCAAATTTAATGTGGCCAGACCATTGTACAAGCTTGATTTTTGTAAAATGAGATTGGATGCTTAGTTCTCATTTTATTCTTTATACGAACTAAAAATAGCTATCATAGACAATAAAATTCTCAAAAAATGGTTAAAAATTTTGTATTGTTAAATAATCTATTAAAAATAGTATGCATGGATTTAATATTTCTCTTACATGTGAACTTAGTTTAATTTAAAAGAGACCGTAGAGGCTAAGTTGGTAAAGATATTTGTTCTCGTTATTGGAAGGAAGTGGTTCGGATATTGACACAACCATGGATCCGTACTGTTTGCAAAGGACGGCTGGGGCATGTAAAATATATAATGGTTGCAATATTCTCCATGAGGGAAATGATATTCCTAGGGATGGCAAGTCAAGTTTGGGGATCATCTGCTTAGACCCTACTTCTAAATTATGAGAATTCTCCCACTTTCAGGATCCAAGATGGCATACACACTGGATGGCCCACTAGACAAAGGGCCATCACTTCCAAACTTTGTCGTGCTGAAAAGTTGAGAGGGAAAAGGATCCCTGCACAACCGGGCACAATAATAATTCAAATTTAATAAATTTTATAATAAAATAAAAGTCACAATAGTCTATCTGTCACAATTTTGTAATATTTGTATAATATTTATATAAAATAAAAGCATGAAATTTAAGGATCGTGGGGCAAATGTGGATCTAACAGAGATTTATCTTATGGCCTACCAAAACACCATCAAGTTTTTATTCATAAAATTTTACGATCTTTCAAGAGTAGATAGCAGAAAAAAAAGTGCATTTCTTTAAATATTTCACGTTATATTAATAAACATTCGATTGTGAATTTTTGATTTTTCTCATTTTGAATATCAACCAGAAATATTTAAAAGAAACAAGTATAAATTCATACTTTTTCAAAGATTGTTCCACGAGTTCTAACACTATAGTCATGTTTTAATCTTTTTCGGCTCATTATGTAGTAAGAATAAGCACAAAGAGCAAAAAGTAAAACATCTTATAAACAATGATATGGTTATTTGCACAGTTGTTCTTCTAGATTCAAAAATGATGTTTCGTCTTTCGAATGTCTAAGCTATTTTTCCAAATGCGTTTCTAATTAAAACAGTTATTTTAAGAATTTTATAACAATTCTTATTTTGAATATTGCGTTTTATTATTGAGTTTCTTAGAATAAAATGCATCGTATATTTGCCATATCTTTCCCACATAATTTTCATATTCAATTTTCTCAATGGAAAATTCATAAAAAGAAAAATACTTTATAATATTGGTAGATTTGTTGTCAAGTTAAGAAATTTGCTCAACAAAATTGCATTTTGTTGAGCAAAATAGTTGAATAGTTAAATGCAGTTCTGTGATCTGAATATTATATTTATGAGATGGTTTCAATAAATACCCCAGCAAGGTTTAAATTTCTTGTATTACATTATATATATATATATATATATATATATATATATATATATATATATATATATATATATATATATATATATATATATATATATATATATATATATATAATACAAAAAGTTTAAGACTAAGTGGCATCACTATGTAAAATACTCTTTATTTTATGTTCTAAACTTGAGAAAGAAACTCGAATCGAAATCTTAGAATTGAGTTTCTTTATCATCCTGTCACAGCATAAAAGTTGTGTTTAATAGAGCATTTTCCGAATTGGAGGATAGCTTTGCAAGTCAAAAATTCTTAGCTAGAATTATTTTCTTGTAACTGAAATTCTGTAGTCAAGACCTTAATTATTAAAAGTGGTCTCATATTCACTGATAAGATTTTTTTCAGAAAAATATTCTGTTAGTTTCCAAAAAAAAAAAAAAAAAAAATACACATTGAAGCCTTGGACAATTTTCGAAAAACGGTTTTAAATAACGTTTGAAAAGTAAATTTTAATTTTGAGGATATTAATTAGCAACTACAAATTTTTCCCAAAAAATTTAAGCACTTTTAGCGAATGATGAATAAATATCTATTTAAATTTCTCATTGCGTTTATTTTGCTAAAAGAATATCTAAAAAATTATTAAATAACTAAGAAACTTTTCCAAAATGGTTTTATTTTTAAGTAAGAACAACAACAACACACAACAATGCAATTATTTTGCACTCATCTTGAATAAAATAAATCTACTGTCATGAATTTTAAAATCATGTTTGCAATTAAGTATAATTAATGAAGTCATTGTCATATATCGAATTAAAAATGTGGCTTTACAGAAAGCTTTTAAAAATATATTAAATTTTAACGTTATACATTATACCGGGAAAAATAATTTAAAATTCAAATAATTGAAGATTTTTTAATTGTTTTATTCATGCAGCATGTTCTTAAAATATATATAATTTTCGTCTATTGATTAATGTACTTCTCTCTATCTTAATTTAAATGAATACCTTGGTTTAAAATTATGATATTTATTTATCAGTTTATTTTATCTCTTATCACCAACTGACACGATTTAAAAACTCGTTTATTAATATCAATCATTTATTTCGTTTATGCCACGTAATCTTAGATCTTATGATTTTTCAAAGTTAATGTAATATTTATGCCTGGTTGAGGACTTATCCACGTTAATTTGTTAAGTTCAAAGTCCTTCCACTAATGTGATGTGGAGTTGGAGAAAAGTGTGTGTGCCAGCTCAGCTGTGACCTCTTCACTTGACTATTCAAAATTACGAGGCACTTGGTGGTGGAAAAGTATTTCAAACGGTTAAGGTACACTCCGAGACACGACTGTGTTACTATATACGCATTTGTTTTTGTTTGGCACAAATAAATTAAGCAATTCAAAGTTAATAATCAATTAAAAATTAAGAAATTAAAAAAGATAAGTAAATAAAGTTGATTTATTTACATAGGGTTTTTCTATAAAAATTAAAAACGCTTATATGAGACATTTAGAAGAACTAAATGTGTCGTATAGTAAAGTATCCCAATCTATAAAATTTTAAATATTAATAAAAGCCATGAAAATAATAAAAGCCATGGAAATCAAAAATATTTATCAAGGATATAACTCGATGAAAGAAGGAAAAGGCTATTAATATTTTACAAAAGATTCATTTGATTTTTATATGACAATACTAAAAAAATTATGATTAACTCGATGCAAAACTGAACTAAATATATAAATCATTTTGCAGCATTAAAGTAGAATCTATGAGACAAATTTTTTATCAAAGAAAACAAATAGATAATTGTATGATGGTTACTCGAAATTGTGTGTCCACAAATATCTCGTCACAATTAATAGCATCAGTAACGAATATCAAACTCATAAAAAGATATCATGCATGCTTAAGATGTTTATTATGCCGATGATGATATATTATTAGCAGAATTCTTAACACGTGCAGCCGTTTTAAATGCAGGGGATTAAAGATGGTTCAGTCAGAAGATATTTGGATAACATGGAAATCAAACAAGAAATGTATCACTTTTCGGAATATGTTGCCTAGAAGTGCTAGGCATTACAATGGAAATTGTGTCATCGTATTATTCTGTATGAGTGATACATAATACTACACTATGGTAGTTCACTTTGCAGCAAATCAAGATAAATAAGCGGCATGAAAAAATATTACGCGTTAGTGAATAGTTTAAAAAATGTTGTAATTCTAAATATGACCTCTGAGAATGCCTGTTAATACTAAATTTGAGCTGAACTTTTGTTGCGATAGCGCTACAGTGATACTATTCATTTAGGATACTTTAGAGAGAGACACTTCTTTATAGCAATGATTTAGCACATTGATGGCATCATTGATTCCGGTAAAGAAGTAGCACATATGGCAAAAAATATAACCTATATCAGAAAATAAATTCTTAAGTGATTAACATGATAAATCAACTTTATTTTTTAATAGTGGTTAGCTGTTAGCGATTTTTATGATGAATTTTTTAAATCGAAAATACATGGAGAAAGCTCTTTAACTGTCTACATGCAAAATGTGGTCACAGGACGGCAAATAAAAAACCTTTTTCACTATACACATGTTGTCACTTTACTTTCAGACCTGGATAAAATATTCCCATAAGCATATTGTGAAAATCAAACACTTAATAGGCGAGAACTTTCGATTTCGTTAAGCGCAGATGTAAGAGATTCAAGAGTCAGAGAGGGAGTGCGTCGGAGCGAGAGGAACGCTATGGGTTAAGAACAGTAATAGCGGAGGTACCTCTTCCAGGCAATGGAAAATACATGTGTTTCGAATAGTGTAAAATGAACCATCTAAATTTATGTTTATGTCTATAATTAATGTTATGTTTGTTAATGTAAAATAAATCTGTCGTAAAAAAGAAGATATGTTGGTATTACTGAACGATCCTGGAAACGACAGGTTCGTGAAACAATCACATTGGCGCTGACTCCAGGATGTGTTCCGGATTAATACAAAATAATGGGATGCTAATGATGGAAAAGTGTCTACAAAGTAGTGAGTCTGTATATTTTGTTTGCTTCTCATTCCATTAAGAGCCAATATTTGTTTTAATTATGTATGATTTAAGGGAATCTTTGTTTTAGAATTTTCTTAAATTTCTTTGTAGGATTTTGTTTAAGAAGGAAATGTAATAAATTAATAAAAATTGTTTAAATATTTAAAGTATCAAAATAAAAATAAATATGTATAATGTTCCATTTAATTGAGAAAATATTTGAGTTTCGATACTGGTTTTGAAATATTAGTGGTTATTGATATTTGTTCATTAATATTCAGAAAAGTTTTTTTTTCTCTAACTGGTGGTATTACTATACATATATATATTTATAATTTTGTTTTATTAAGGGGAAAATATTTTTGGAATAATCTGTTTATTAAAACAAATTTATGTCGAATAATAATGTTGTTACTAATTGTCAATTTCTTGAGTTATATACATCAATTTAAAAGCTTCTGTATTATTGAGTGGTAAATTGTTGAAACATACTTTTAGTTTAATGTGATATAATAGGATATAAATGTTTTGCTTAGAATTTTCGAGATCATTCTGTTGTTTATTATGTAACTGATATAAGTTTATGGAATAAGAAACTATTACAAAAAAGTTTAAATGCTTTTTAATTGCTTATTGTTTTGCATTATTAAATTACGTGTTCAGAATTATTTAATGTTCTAAGGTATATTAATTATTTACTATGATTGTATTTAATATTTATGTAAAGCAACTGAGTTTAGATTTTAAATTTTGATTGAAAACCGAGAGTGTGAAACATTTATGAGAGGGGAAATTTTGAAGTATTTTATATTTCGAGAGTAATTGTTCTTGCAATGGTGAATAATAGTTTTTGGTTGTTTCGGTAACTCTGATTCATATTATTTTAAGGTAAAATTATATATATAAATAGTGATAAACATATAAATGCATATTACTATAAAAATTATTTTATCATTTTATTGATTTAAGTGGTTATATGTTCAATGATCTTGTGTGATACGGATTTATTTAATTTGAAATGCTTAAACTGGATGTATGATTCGTATATGCATATTTTTTTTTAGCTTGCTTTGAATTGTTTTCATTCATTAATGTGTATTATGTAATTGGAGTTTTATATATAATATATTATAGTGTGTATTAAGAGTATATTACAGTGTGTTGAAATGAAGATCGAAACTATAAATTTTTAAATTCATTATTAAAATAAATTATTTGAATCTTTTTTTTTTTTTGGTGCATTAAGTAAACGAAAGTGTTTTATTGATTAAACAAATAAAAGGTGATTTGTGTGATTTAAATGTTTCATTTTGAATTATTGATAATTTAAGGTTTGGTAATTTGCGATAACATTAGTTGTTAAAATGGCCTTCGCATTCTTAGGTTAGAACTCGAAAGGAGGATCTGTTAATATTGACTAGTGAGTTAGGAGAACAGATTCCTCCGGACGCGAAGATAATAGATTTAAAAAAAATTGATTACACAATCTAAACATTTTGAAGAGTCATTTGTTCGAGAATTAATAAATACAATAATTTCCGATAGGATAGAGAGAGAGAAAGCCAAAGTAGAAGAAGGGCAACATGAATTAGAACGAGAAGAAAGGCAACGTGATTTAGAAAAGAAACAAAGAGAACGTGAGCATGAAATTAAAATGCGTGGATTACAAATAATAGAAAAAGATGAGAGCAACTCGGAAAGCACTGTAGAATATGGGCAAGATAAGCTAGGAAACACTTTTCTTGGTTATTTAAATATAATGAAAAGAGTGATTTTAGATCCCCCTGAACGAGCTGAAGAATGGCCTTTCTTTTTCCATCATGCCGAAAGGATGTTCAAGCTTTATGAAGTACCCGAACAGTATGAAGGGTTATTTTACAATGTTTAAAGGGTCGTGCTAAAGGAATAAATGCTATGTTGTCGGAAGAAGATTTAGATTAGTATGACAAAATCAAAAATTTCATTTTAAGGGAGTATAGAATAACTCCGTTACAACACAAGAAGAATTTTGATTCTTGTTATAAATTACACAATGAAAGTTATGCTCAGTTTGCGTCCCGGGTGGAATCTGCATTAGAACTGTATTTAAAATCAAGAGATATAGAAACATTTGCTAAACTTAAAGAACTTATTGTAGATGACAAAATAAAAGAGACTTTGACTACTCATGTAAGATCTCAAATATTTTTGAAAGAGACCGAAAATTCGCTTCCAGTCGCTGAATTGGTAAGGGAAATTGATAATTTCTTAGTTTCGATACCAAAAAGTTTTGCAAATAATTTCCACAACTATACCAAATTTCTTCCCGGCCCACATGGAACAAAACAGAACGAAATTCTAAGGAAAACTTTTCCAGCGGAAATTAGTAATAAAAGTTTTGTTCAAAAGAAAAAATATTATAATTGTATAAAAAAAAAGGCAACCCAGATCCACGACCACAGAATCGTTTGGGAAATAATACCGCTAGTTGCGCTCCAGATAAAAAGATTTAAAGTGCTACAAATATCAAGAAAAGTGTCATTTGAAGAAATTTTGCCCGCAAGTGAATACAGTATCTCAAGTTTCTAAGAGAAGTGAAACTGAAGAAGTAAGCAAGAAAGGGTTAAATGAACTTTACGTTAAAATGGTTAATGCAAGTTTCGATTGGGAAATTCCAATCAGTAAAAAGGATGGTGAGCTTTTATGAGTTGATTTAAATATAGGAGATAATAAGTTTCAAGGAATCATTGATAGTGGTGTGGAAATTACAGTACTGCGGAAGTCAGTGGTGCCAGAAGAAATGTTGCAGTCAAGGGGGAAAATTTACTTGAAGCCTGCAATTGGATCTCCGGTTGAAGGAAAGCTTGTTTCTGTTCCACTTAATCTTTGGTCAGCAAATGATGATATCAAGCCTTTTATCATGGTGCATGCTGCCGTTGTGGAAGGATTGCATGAGTAAGCTTTGATCACTCCTAGAATTTTCAGTTTGTTGAAAGAACAAAGAAGAAAATATCTTGGAGAGGAAATAAAAAATATCCATGGGGAGGAAATAGTTTCGTATACTTTCAATGGGGAGGGAAGGAAAATAGAAGCTCTCAAGGAAATAGAAGCAAATCAAGGAACACTTGACTTAGAAAATTCTGAAGTAGAGGTTTCAACTACTCCAGTGGACAGTAACTTGTTAAACGAAGAAATAATCGCTGTTAAGAGAAAGGTAGATTCTTTAGCATCCACAACAATAACCTATGAATTGAAAGATAAATCTAATGTTGAAGAAATTAGATCTAGTTCAACATCTGAGACTGATGCGGCTGTAGAAAATGAAAAAAATTACAAACGAATAATCTTCGAAGAAGAAGCTAAAGCAGCATTAGAAGAAAAACGTAGATTAGCTAAAGAGCAAGCAGAACTTGAAGCTTAATTGGAAAGACAGGGACAAGAAGGATTAAAGAGACTAGAAGAAAAGCGTCTACGTCAGGAAGAGGAAGAACAAATAAAAATGGAAGAAAAGCATTTACGATTACTTGAAGAACATTGACGTCAAGAAGAAGAAAAATTGAGAAAAGCTATTGAAGATCACGAGCAAAGAGAGGAAGAGGAGAGAATAAATCGAGATGAAGAGCTGCCTTTGAAGGATGAACAATAAAGAAAAGCTAAAGAAGAGGCTGAAAAGTTAAGGTTAGAATTAGAAGAAAAACTTATCAAGGAGGAAGAAGAACAAGCAGAAAGAAAAAAGTGATTGGAAAAAATTTTGAGCCGTACTCAAGGTAAATCAAGTAGAGCATATCACCCTCTGGTAGTGTCAGTGAAAGTGATCATTTGGATTCAACAAGTAAATTTCTCAAGTGATGCGAATTCTTTGGGGAGTATTGAGGGAGCAGAACCATATTTGGCAGAAATTACTTATCCTCTTGTATGTGTCACAAAGAAAGATGGAACGATTCGACTATGTGTCGATTATCGCGGACTGAATTCTGAATTTAAAATAGTTCCCTTTCCAATACAAAATTCAGAAGAATTACGATTCAAAGCTGGTGCGGCAAAGTATCTATCCACTCTAGACATCCTTAAGAGTTATTGGGAAATTCCATTGAATCAAGATAGTCGAGAACTAATAAGTTTCGTTTCACCTAAGGAACAATATCAATGGAAATAAAAGCCATTTGCTCCAACAGGTGCTCCAACTACTATTCAGAAAATTTGAATCAGATCCTAAGACTTCATAATGATTTTGTTGAAAGTTTCCGGGATGATATCATAATTTATTCATCTAGTTGGGAAGAATATTTGAACCATCTCAGAACGGTTTTGTAAACATTAAAACAGTGCAATTTTGCCGGAAATTTAGCAAAATGTACCTTTGCTCGATCGAAGGTACTTAAATCATGTAGTTGGATCAGGAGAGCATGGGCCCGATCCGTATAAAATTGCAGCTATCAAAAACTTAAAATCGCCAAGAACAAAGAAAGCCTTAAGATCGATAGTAGGACTGATTAACTATTATACGGAATATGTGCCTTATTATGCGAACATTGCTAAGCCATTAACAGACCTGACCAGAAAATCTGTACCAAAGAATATCCCTTGGTCTGCAGAGACAGAAAAGGCTTTAATCTCATTGAAAGATAGTTTATGTGCTGTTACTTCATTGTCAACCCCAGATTTAAATAAGCAATTTGAACTGCACACAGATGTTTCGGTTACTGGCATTAGAGCATGTTTTATGCAGAGAGACACAGATGGAAATCCTAAGCCTAAGCCTTCGCCAGTGAGAAATTGACTCCAGCGCAGACTAAATGGAGTACCATTGAGAGAGAAGCATATGCTGTGATATGGGCTCTTGGTAAGTTTGAAGCATGGATTTACGGAACTTCCATAAATTTATTCACAGATCACAATCCTCTGAAATATCGCACGGAAAGCATCCCGAAGAATGCTAGATTACAGAGATGGTCATTGGCTCTCTCTCGCTATCAGGTCACAATAGCTCATAAGCCCAGTATTAATAATGTTATCGCAGATGCCTTATCAAGGGTTTATGAGGATGATTAATTATTTTTCTTTTATAATGAATCTTGTAAGAAATAGTAAATAATTTCTGATATATCATAATATTCATATTTATAACTTTATATAATATAATGTAGTTATTTCCATTTGTTATTGGTTTTAATTTTCATAAGGTTTGTGTGAATAATATTTGCATAATTTTTTATGTTAATATTGATTCTCTTATTTTCTTACTTAATAATATTGTGTTGTAATCAATATAATGGATATAGCAATAATATAGGATATTTTCCTTTAAAGAGAATATGAAGGAAAAGTGCAAGCTGAAGTATGCCAGCAAACAGGTTAAGCATTAAGTAACATTTAGAATTTTGGTATTATTTGGCTTTTGATGGAATTGTAATGAAAGGTAAAAGAAACTTTCTAGGATTCTTCGTAGTTTCCATTTGCGGGACAAGGTCCAGCAATGAAATCTGGAGGGAAGGTGTGAAAATCAAACACTTAACAGACGAGAACTTTCGATTTCGTTAAGTGCGGATGTAAGAGATTCCAGAGGCCTACAGGGAGTGCGTCGGAGCGAGAGCAACGGTGTAGGTGTGTGTAGACCAGTGGTAGCGGAGGTACCGCTTCCAGGCAATGGAAAATACACGTGTTTCGAATAATGTAAAATGAACCATCTAAAAATTAATGTTATGTTTGTTAATGTAAAATAAATCTGTCGTAAAAAAAAGAAGATATGCTGGTATTACTGAACGATCCTGGAAACGACAGGTTCGTGAAACAATCACACATATACTGCATGTTTGAATAAAATTAAGCCTTTACAATTATTCCAAAATAAATGTCTTTTACGTATTATTTATATCTATGCCAACAATCTGAGAACAATTTAAATAAAAAATATAAGTCACAAATTTTTAATAAAAACACATATATTGTGTTTACATAACAGTCTTTGAAAGAAAGTTTTTCAGTAAATATAAATTTTACAATTTATTCCATGAATTCATATACAGAAAATAAAAATTATTTTATTCAACTTAAAATAATATTTTTTAACTGTATTTACTATTCAGTAAACTTCATAAGAGAAATCTTTTTAAATTACAATTTAAGACTTCATAATGATTCTTTCTACAGAAAAATCAGATGATATGTATTTAAAAAAATAAGTTCAAGAGATATTTAAATGTTGCAAACATTGAGGAAAACACTATTTTGGGATCAAGAGTCCCAAATTCTATCCTTTCTTTCTAAATATTTTGAGAATTAAGTTTTTGAAAATAAACAAGTAACAAATAAATAATAATAAAAACAACATATTTTTCTCCTCTATCACAATTATAAAGCATACCTAATTCAAATAAGGAATCGAAGATGTACATATATTTTTACATTTGTCCTTAAAAATTTAGTAAATTTAAGCATAAAATGTTATATGTAATCATTCTTTTATATAATTATTATCGATTTCATTATATACTTGTGGGCTCAATTATTAATTATTTAACAGTGCAGTTTTCTAAAATACATAAATAAAAAGTCATAAAATGCAACAAAATAAACAAATTAAGTTAAATTCATGCTTACTCAGAAATTCTTAATTGAAGATTTTGCATTAATAACACTAATAAAAAGAAACAACAAATTGAAAAATTAATATTATAAACAATTATATATACCAATAAATATATAGATTATTTAGATTACCTCATGTCAAAACCTAATGTCTCAGTGTTTCGGAACGTTCTTAAATATGTCAGAATTTTCTGGTAATTTGCTGAAGAGAGAATTTTCACTGAAACATGCAAATCTTATACAAACTTTATCGCGATTATTCTATCATGGAATAAATAGCATTTGGAGAAAGATAAAAGCTGAAGTCACGTATATTTGGCCATCTATTTTGCCGATAACTAAAATGTTATTTAAGTAGGAATGATTTTATTTGTAGTTATCCATTGCTAATTTCATTAGTAATCGAATATCGTTAAAAAGATAAATTGTGTTTTGGCAAATCTAAAAAAATTTCCAATTTAATCTATTACCATCTTTTATTTTTGACATTTTTAAGCTTAATAAACATTGCCTATTATTTTAAAAATTAGAATTTCAATGTAGGAAAAGAATGCCTTTCATTATTTTAACATGGAAAAAAACAGCCTAAAATTAAAAAAATATTTTTAATTTGTGACTGATAGTAAATGATTAAAAATGGTTTGCTTTCGTTATCTTATTTGTAATTCTATAGAAAATATAAGAATGAAACTTAAATTAAAATAAAATATTAATTGATTTGTCCCACAAATATTCCAAAAAAATTTATTACTCATAGTATATCCTATTAGAAATGATTGAAAAAATAGGAGTGTTCGATATTATTATTAATTTCTTAAAAATGGAATTTGACTCCTATTTGGACATGAAATTGAAATATGGAAATCATTAGTGAAATATTTATAAGATCGCTTTAAAGATTTTCCAATTTAAGACACACATTTTTATGATCATATTTAATAGACATACAACTTTAATCAATGAAAATTTCTTGATTAAAAGCTGAAAAATATCTTGAAAAACGATTGATGTGTAATTTTACTTCTGGCATACAGTTTTGAAAATCTTCATGTTTTTTTTTCAATTGTTGTTATAAGTTGTATATGTCACATAAAATACGCTTTTTATCATTTTATTTCTGTTAGACATTCCTAGCGTAGTTTATGTTATTATTCCTGTTTATTTATAACCTTTTATCTTGTTGGATCAAAATCATCACGTGTAATGATATTTACTAAAGCAATCGAATAAATAAATAACTCGCAATGAACTTTAAATGAAAAGGACAATTATTGTTATTGTGTAAGCAATCGACTTGACAAAAACGAAACTACCCTCTAAACACTACGACTGTGTGACTATTTAGCTTAATGGGAATCATGTTTTGTGAATCTTACACTGGTAAATCAGTTGCCAAACCACATAGCAATCAGACCAGATTCAATGAAATTTAAATTTCATCTTTTATCATCTTAATTTATACATATACCAGCACTCTCGATTATTCATTACTAAGAATTCAAATATATTTAAAGTTATATAAATGTTGTGAAATGTAATAAATTTCACAATACGAATTGTAGAAAGTACTGTAGATATTTTAATGAGATAGTAGCATAAAATTAGCAATTCGATTATATAAAAGAATTAAAAGAAAAAAATGATAGCTTATTATGAGATAGGAATCAAAATGTATCTGTGTTATTTTTTAGATTTCATATAGTACTGAGCTTCGGGGTTCGTGTGGATTTAGAGTTGAAGAAAGCAACCATTCAATGAACAAAAGATTTATTCGTAAAAAAATTCCACTAGATATACCAGCTGTAACAATCACTATTATACAGCTCCGATTCGTCAGATACAATAAGTAACAGCTTTTAATCACAAGTCTCAGATACCTCAGGCAGAGAACAGCTTCTCTAAACTAGCAGTCACGACTAGTCGTCTTCACAAAACTGACTGCCTTCAAAAAAACTCCAATTCTTTCTATGTCGGGCTGCGGTATTTATACCTGACTTAGCGGGGAAATCTACCAATTTCGCCAAGGTTCTGGAAGATTCTAGACTATCTCGCTAAATATTGGTCCTAGAGCTTAGGTGATGGATGTTTCCAGAAGTATCTATTTCTCTCCAAGTCGCCAAATCATTAGAAAACCCACTTTTAACGTATAACACGTCTAAATATCCCAATTTTTGCCCAAAATGTGAGTATTTCCGATCTGTCTGAGATATTTTAAGACGTATACATTTACATATAAATTTGTAACAATATGCATAAGAATATCATTTAAAAGTTAACTTAATATGATTAATGTTATGGATTGTCTTTAGAATAAATTCATCACATAAGAATACTTTATAAGAACATAAATATGATTTCTAAGGCGAAGAAACTGAAAAGGGTGAAAGATATGAATCTTTTTAGATCACATATGATACAATGTATACATGAAAATGAATGAGAATTGTGTATGTTTATTGTGTATTATATGTTTATTGTATAAGCAAGTGCCAAAAAAGTGACATATCTATCGAATACCGCGAAGGGCTTTAACAGGCATGCAGAAGTGATATAATAGGACATGGCATGGAGCTGAATAATATTTGAAGGAATACTTGAAATAATTTCGCTATAAATTTTGCAAAGCAATTCGCATCTGTTAGAGTGCAAGTTAATGGAGATATTTTCTGGATGACTGGTTAGTATCTCAAAAAATACCTATACATGAATATTATTGAGTATATGTTGAAACTTTTCAAATATTCTTTATAATATTTAATGTCGAGAGATTTAGGAATTTCTATGTTTCATTTCATGTTTTCTATGTTTCATTAGAGTTTATATGTTTCATATTTCAAACGCCGAATACAAAGTCCCATTCAAAATCTTATAAGATAAAATCTGTTATTACCACAGCAAATTAAGGTTTAAAAGATGCCTATCTCCACATATATGGTCATTATCTATCGCATAGCATCATCGGTTAGTTGCATACCATTACTATTTGCATGTGCACAACCGTATCAATTTTCCTGGTATCTGAAAGGCAACATTATTATTAAATAAGGATGGTTTTTGAAACTCAATGAGAAAAGCAATTGCAGAGTTTCATTTTAAATCAACCTTGATAATTGCTTTACCCCTTTTTTTTACATATTATGTACGCAATTTTACTGAGTCTTATGCCACTTTTGTTGTTATTTCTTATTTATGGTGTCATTGTTTTTAATAAAATATTTTATTTCTTAAGCATGCTGACTAAGCCTATTATGGCTGACCTAACACTAAAAAAATATCTGATAAAAAAAAACGATAATTGCTGTTAGATTACTTCTCGACTATTCATTTATATAGAAAACTCTTCTTCCGGGAGGATGTAACATCAGCAATGTTTTTCACTAAAGATCACTGAACTGCGAGGAATCCTTAAAACAATTATTTGCATTTAGACAAATATTAGAAGATTGACAGGATGTTCACGTGGTTAAATGTCAGGTCAAGCTGAATCATGAGGTCAACCTCTCAATCTCTAAGCAGGTAGTTTTTCGTCAAGTAAATATATCTTTTTATGTTTTGTCACATTTTCTTTTTCACTCTGAAAAAATAGCAGTGAAACAAAATAGTTAATAATAAAATATACTGAAATTAAGTAAATTTGAAATATGCTTTGGATGGTGATTTCAAATGATATGAATTATCGAATGAAAATAAATTACAGATTGTTATAAATTAGTACAAAATGTTTATTACACAATCATCTATGACTTAAACAAGTATTTTTATTAATAACGTAATTATAATATTATGATTGTGTGATTTATTTTAAATAATCAGCAAAATTACTTAAAAGTTTAATGCTTATTATGTGTCGTCATAAATCATAATATGACGCACAACATAAATGTGTCGTTTCATGAACCCAATGGTACATTATAAATAGTGTATATTTTGTGTCATTTTCAATAAGCCACATGATGCAAAAGAATTACTCATTATATTTTATTATAAATGATGTGAAATGTATTATTTTTTAAGATAAAAATGGAGGATGATTTCTTAAATAAACGCAAATGATGAAACATGGGTCCAAGTGTTGGTTAATTATTTTTGAATTATGGGAATAAGCAAAATGAAGTTAAGAACTTGAGACTTTGCAAATTCTTAAAATTTCTATGGTATTTTTTGTTGTGCAAACATGTTGGAGAAAGAAGAAGTATTAATAATAAATAGTATGGCTTCATGTCCACTCATTCAATACATGCGATTTCATTGAAATGTCAGTCAAATACAAACGAGAATCATGAAACATTTGACAAACCTAGACTGATGTTTCATATTGGCTTTTGTTAAAATGATTACTTATTAATGGGTGATTTATTGTTAAACTAGTCAATGCTATCTCATGACGCTTCATTTTTCTTTATTTATATTTTTCTATGATGGTGATAAGAAATGTGGATTTCCAAAAGTGATGTCTCGTACTAAAATCTCATACTAAAAAGAAAAATCTTTTTTTTAAATATTGGAAAGTGATATGAGTGATGATGTATTTTTCAGAAATATTTATATTACTTTTTCATACAGAAAATTTTTCATAATTATATGGGTTATGAGATCTTTTTTTAAAAAGCTGTTGAAAAAATACAGTAGAAGATCATATTCTCAAACATTTAAAAATTATATTGCAGCACATTTTCTTATAATTATTGCAAAAAGTATTTTAATGAGTCCCCTCATATTAAATGTATTATTATTTGAGCACCATCAATAAAAAAATGTCACCTGTTATGTTTCATTGCACCAGCATGTGAAACGTGCTCATAATTAATTACAAGATTTACGATCAGGGTGTGGCAAATGTAGGAAGCGGGTTAGAGAATAAATTATATTCTGTGGTTTCATAAGATGAGTTTCAATAAAAATTTGTATCATCTTAACTATATATATAGATATAAAATTGTTTCTTACACATGCATAAAACGAAATATTGCATGTATACGCATGCATACTTACATATATATGTGACATGAGGTGCATTTTTATTAAAAGTTAAAAAGCAAAAATTCAATTGAGTTTTTTTTTTTTTTTTTTTTTTTTTTTTTTTTAAGTAAAAATGGTTGAATTAGTGGAATTTAGAAAATAATTTTTTGAACTTATGAAAAGTATCAAAAAATCGTTTGTGTTAATGTATATGGTCAACAAATATGATCTCTTACGTTTTAACAGGTATTATTCCGTGCAAAAATATTCCATACTTATGCTTCGTCACTGTTTCCTTTTTTTTATTTTCAAAAATGAAACTAACTAAATAAACAATTCTGAGAAATATTATTATTAATATTTTAAAAGTCATTTAAGATAAATATAATGAATGATTATTTTTTGAAAAACCTCATTGCATAAGACTTTTTTTCATTATTAATTGCATATGATATACACAATAAAATACTTTTAGAAATCACAACAGAATTAGTATTATTATAAAATGATCTTAAAAAATTAATTCGTATAAATCTATATACTATGAATTTTTAAAAAGTTTTTTGAAAAATAACGAGTACATAGATAGTAAAGAAATTTTTAATAAAAAATAAGAAGTGAATGAAATATATTTACTCTTTTTGTAACATACATAGAAATTTCACAAATTAATAAAAGTAATCTAAAATGATAATACAGAGAAACTAGTGAACAATTTTCCATTAATCATGAGAGTCAAAGCATTCTATATTATTTCATTTACAATATTCTCTCCTTCGTAATCTTCCTCCTCTCTCATCATCTCCTGTTTTAATTGCCCACTCTGTCATAAACTAGAATTATTTTAAAAACAAAATAAGCTAAATTTGAAAGAATTAATACAAAAAGGCTTCTTGAATTGCATTTATACAGTCATTCTTAATCAAATGGGTTTCTAAGCTGCCCCACCATTTGTTACAACAGTATTCTTGTAAGAAATGTTGAACTGGACTGCTGACATCTCTTCTTAAGTCCATGCCACGTGGTCTTCAGTACCGAAAGAGAAATTAAATCACAACAGTTAACAAATTCCTGTTTCCAACCAAATATTATACAACTTGCCAAAGGTTGACATTATCAGAAATTGGATGTATCTGAGTAATTAATAAAAATCTCTTAATGGTACTCTAGAAGTTTCTACGGTTTTTACAAAAAGTATCTTTAAATATCATTGGATTCCAGCCACCTGTAAATGACTTAGGTATAGAGGATAATATTTCTGTTAGTGTAAATGTGATTACTCTAATTGCTTGGGCCCCTTGCGTATGTATAATTCAGGATGCACAGATGAATGTCCTCGAGATTGTATTGCTGAATTAGAGTGGAGGACACTTTTCTGATCGGCTGTGATCGAAATAGCACTACTACCATATTATTCTACTAATATGTTGTGTTATTTGTAACTATATTGTATCTCTGGTAGAAACATTTCGGATTTTCAATTCTCAAGCTCTGTTAAAGACATTTAAAGGCATTTTACTTTAAATGATTTTGCACCGAAAGTAGCAGTTCAGTTTTAATTATCCATGAATTACAATACTAACTCTAATAAATAACTCATGAACATTAAGATATGATTTAAATATGACGTATGTGTGTTGCTGAGAATTTTTTTTTTTTTTGTTGAGATTTTCCTTAAATTGTAAAACAAGTAAATAAATAGAGACTATGAAAATTGTTATTTGATGAAGATTAATAGTTTAATGGAGAAAAAAAATATTATGAAATAAAAATGAAAATATGGTGATTGTGCTGAAAGTAAGTTGATTGTGAACCTGTGTAAAAAATATAAAGTAAAAAAGCAATATAAATTGTCAGTTATTGCCATTTTGCTGTAATTATGTAACAATATTTTTAATGTATACTGAAACTAAATACGTAAATGAGTTAGAAGAAAAAAGCTACATAGTAAATACTAGAAAAAAATCCGATAAAAGGAAACATTGAGAATAAATAATAAAAAAAGCTAAAATAAATGCACTTTTCTACTTTTAAAATCCTTAAAAATTTACTGAATAAGAATGTAGTATTAGAAGAAAATTTTTATACAAATACTGAGATAAGTTTTTACATTTGGCACTAAAAGCCCCTTACATTTTTTTCGTAACATCAAATTTTTTACTCCAAAGTTGTGTAGTTTTCCAGATAATAGCTCATATTTGCTTTACAATATTGTCATCTTATACATTGGAAATTGTGAATTAAATCTTCCAAATAAAAGTAACAAAAAAAAAAGTAATTTAAATAATAAAATATCAACTATACGCCCAGTCCTATAAATCTCTTGTTTCAAGAACTTTAAAATATTTAAATCTAATAGAATATGGAAAGTTATAAATAGCAAAAAATTATCTGTTATATTTAAAAAGATAGTGGATCCGCTTAGGTTTAATTTGAAAGAAAATTTATTGAGGGAGAGAGAGAGAGAGAGAGAGAAAGGAAAGTATTAATCGTGTGGAAGAAATGTCTGCAAATTAGATTCTTGGAGGCTCATGATTGGGTAATCTGACAGATGATATTCCAGAATTTCCAAGTAAGTTTTACTTCCTTGGAAGTTCGTGAATTCTTTGGGAAATGTATAACATTGTAATATGGGAATCATCTAACAGTCAAAGAAAAAAAAAAAAAAAAACATTCAAGTTGAAATAAGTTTGAAAAAATAATTTTCATTTCGCATATGAATTTTATTAAGCGATATTCTGATATTCTTCAATTTGTCACTTCAAAATAACTCTGGAAAAGTACACCCTGCTTTGGTAGTTTAAGTACAATAATTTGCAAAACTGGGAAAATGTATCAATAAAATTCATTTCGTTTAAATTCTTTACTATTTTATGAAATTCAGATTTTTCTTACAATTACATGTGGATTCTAGCTTATATCTTTCTCAAATCATTTGAAAACTTACTTCCGAATGACGATGGAACAGAAATCAAGATTTATTTCACGTAGTTAATAAAAGGAAAATTTTTTTTAGATTTTGGTGAATTGCTAAAATTGACTGGAGGCTTCCCAGTTAAGAAACATACGCATTTCTTTTTCTGTTCTTACAGAATTACCACTACGAAATCTAAATACAAAGTGCATATATGCATATTTTTTGTCTGTGATAAAAGCCATATCGGTGTAAAATTAAATGACAACTTAGTGAGAATAGATGAAAAAGTAATTGCAGATGGTAAGCAAAATGAGTTTTTAAGTTTCAGCTTTAATTTAGTGGAATAAATGATAAAATTAAACAGAATTTAAACCATATATTACTTCACGTGTGTAGCAATAAGCAAAGTATCATTAACTATTAGAGGAACAAGTCAAAATGAGAGCAACATGAAATAAATTTAACGAAAATAGGTAAATTTCAGAAATATTAGTAAAATAATTCCAGGATACTTATAAAAGGATGACTGTCTGGAAAGTGATTAAGTAGATTGGCTCTCTTCCTGGAAAAGATGTTAGTGACAGATGGTTTGGAAGATACGTAAGCATAGAAAGATCCCATCTAGGCAGAGGCGTATTGTCATGTTTCCTTTGTCTGTTTCTGTTCAATTTGCCGATTTTGCATCAAATGATTACTTCAACGGGCGTCAGTGTCAGAGACATATTGTAAACGAAAAGTTATTTTTTTTCCAATTAAAACAGCAAACACAAGTTTATTTGAAAACAATTAGAATAAAGAAACTTTTGGTGAAATTTACTGGTTCTAGCTAGAATTATCCTTACAATATTGTTAGATTTTTAAAGAAGGCAGATTTTCAGCACTTACTACTCGCTATTAAATCCTAACATTTACTAATTGTCTCCTGTAAATTTCAGCTTGTTTCGTGAATTAATCTTTCAGAAATCATACTTATTTGAGCTTCTTTACAGCTCAAGGTAATGATGACTATTTCTTCTACCTACCGTATTCATAAACTGAAAGAAGTGAGATAGGTTTCCATGTTTTCTAAGATCTTACACTTTTAGGAAATTGGCGATGTATCTCAAGTTTTGTATCTAGAAAACTGTAAGCTGTAATAAAACCCCCAGAAGATATATCCAATAAAATAAGGAGAAACAGTACATTAAAAGTTCAGTAATTCTATAAAAAAATAATTGAATAATTTTCAACACAATAAATTAATTTAGACAATAAATTAATTACAGTATTATGCATTCAAGTGATTACAAAGGAAGTATATTGGAAATATTAATCATTGAAAAATATCTATATTAACAAATAAAACCAAAAGAAATGAATATTAATCAAGAATGAAAAATATTTAAAATATATTAGAAAGATTTTTTCATATTATATATGAAAATAAAATTTAATATACAATTTTGATTTCAAATGGTATTTTTCGTAGTGACCATCCAAAGAATATGTTAGTTCTTTACCAAAAGCACAAACACTTATAAAGTAAAATTTAATACTTTACCAAGCGCACTAATATTTATCATGATTAATTTATTATAAAATTATTTATAGTTACCATTAATAATATATTAGGTGCATTCAGTATTGCTTTTTTCCCCTTATTCCAAACTGTGAAGAAATATATACATTGATTTGTAAAACTTTATTACTTTGCCTGTTTTCGGTCAATTCTTTTTCCTCAATTTGGAGCATGAGATTTTCAGCAGAAAAAGTAATGTGATCTAACTCATTTTTTTCTATTTGAAGGGAATTTAAATTATGATTTTTTTAGCACTTAACAATTTTTATGGTAAATGAAGATAGTAGTCAAAATTATTAACTCACTGGGTAGTAGTTTCATCGATATTACTGGTGTTCGCAAGCATTTCAATTTCCTACTGATCATAATAAGCAAAAACAAAATTTTTAAATGGAGAAATAGCATAAAGACTGACTAAAATTTATATCAAATTTAAAACAAGGCAAATGTAAAAGTAGTATTTATAAAGTTTTTCACAAAAATGCATTAAAAAATAATGACGTTTTTAAAATTGATGATTATAGAGGAATGCAATCATTCAGGAAAAATCTCACAACATGATTGAAAGAAATGTATGCTTCTGAACACATTTTAGTAATAAAATACCGTTGTACATTTCATTTGGGCACAGGAGACGTATAATCCATGATTCCAAATTCTGAATTTTTTTGGTGAGGAAGAAATGTTGCCATGATGACGTATCGTGACGTACGCGATGACGTAAATACTAGGGCTACCAAAATAGAATTTTCTGCATAATTCTTATTCGTCCCCATATGTATGACGTAACAGAAACAAGGTTGCTAGATAGATAAGAATATCCGCCAAAAAATCACCAATCTCTGAATTCGGCGCATGGTTTATACGGAAACTGTGCCTTTACTTGCCTTATATTTTTATGTTCACTGACAGGAGGTCAATTGTTGACTTCAACAAAATGTAGATATTTAATGTTAACAAAATGATAGATTACCCTTAATTATATCGAAAAAAGTATTTATCATAACTTCATTAGAAAATAATGGGATGTATTAGCTAAAATTGTGTTTACAAAAATACTGGTAACATATTCTGGTAACATTCGAATTGCTTAAATTATAGTGTTAAATCCATTTATCTTCTTGTGAATTGTTTCATTTTGAAAAATATTTCTTATTCTTTATAAATAAATGTCTATTTAACGTATCAATATTTCAGAAATTTAAAATATTTAGGTTCTTTTAGAATTCAGAAGAAAGTAAATATTTTACGTAATCAAGTAAAGCACACAGTGAGTAGATAATTGAAGTATTGCTATTCATTGATTTTTAATTCTTTCTTTTTATACACATTTATAGTGTTGCCTGTTTTTTCAATTTCACGTAATGATTTCCGATGAAAATATTGACCATATGATTCCTATAATATGCATTCTAAGTTCCATTCAATAGAACCGTATCTACGAGCATTTGAAAACCATACATTTAATTTTACAAGGAGGTTATTTTGTATTTCAGTTTTGTTCATTTCATTATTCATTCTATTAAAGATAATAAAATATTTCTATTATCTTAAATAAAATGGCAAGACAGATAAAAGAATAACTAAGCATTTTTCTTGCAGTAAAGTATTTTTTTAAAAAAATAATTTTTACTACCTTATTAATGCACAAATGATAGATGTCAAGCGTGTTTTAAAACTATAATATTCTCTATCATAAATTTATTACAAGGGCAAAAAAAAACGTTATTTAAGATTATTGTCATAAATACATTTAGTAAAAAGCACGACTTCAGAAATATTCAATTATTAGAGTTAAATAACAATGATTTAAAGAATAAACAATTGAAGGTGTCATACAACAGATAATAAATGCATCGGCAATTACATTTCTAAAATGAATTAAAAATCTTTGAATTTTTATTGTATTTATTTAACTAACTATATAAAGTGAGAATTGTTATTAAAATAATGTAAAATCATCAAAAATGTGGAATTATTTTAACATTTTTCAACAATCGAATAAATTATTTTGTTACATTTTCTGGTTATTAGCTGGAAACTTCAAAAAATAAAGAATGATAATCCTAACACAATTTCATAATATGTGAACAAAGTGATAATATACTTTTCATATTAATTTACAGGTCCTTAATTTTAAACTGTCATAAACTGAAGACAATTTGTATTTTAATAACACAATGAAAATAAGAAAAGTGTTTCCTTAACGTAATAGAAATTAGGTTATTGATTCTTGGAAAATTTTTTTTATCATCATGTTGTTATGGAATTTTTTAAAATTCAGTAAGATTGTAATAGAGTGCTAAATCGTGACCTTTGAAAGTCACCTACAAATATTAAAAGTAAGATTAAACTTGTGGCGCCATCTGTAGGCTAAAATGTTAACATATCTGGATGAAAAGTTTTTGAAATTGCTAATTAGATATTTAATAAAAATATAAATTATGTAGGACATTCTAGTTGTCTATGCACAAAAAATAGCACAAATTTAAAGAATAAATCAATTTAATTATTATGATAAACAAAATATTTTTTAGCAAATCCTCAATTTTTTTAAAAATGTTTTAAATATTTTGAAAAATTAAAAAAATACATAGTTACATATAATTGAATTAAATAAACTTTTTCCGACAAATAATTTCTTTGCATTTATATAAATCAAAATATTCATTAATGGAAAATCCGGAGAATTCCTTATTTGATAAAATCAAATAATGAATGATAAAATCAAATATAAAATAACACTTGTGCAAAATTACGACGTTCATGAAGGATAAATCAATGCCAAAGTTATAAACAATTTAAATAATTAGTAAAATAAATATAAATGACATATTTAATGAAAACATACAATATTATAACATTAGATTAAATGAAAGGAAACCAAACAAAAATTTTCAAAACTTTATCATGATATAAGTGTTGAATAGAGTCTGGCGCCATCTATACGGTAGTTATATAAATCTTTTCCATTGAATATGGATTAATTTATAGCTTGAAAATATTTCATACACATAAAAAAATAGCATTTAAAAAAAATAAAACAGAAATGTCGAAAACTTATAAGATTTCAAAATACACTTTAATCTACATAAGAATCGAGCCCGGATAGCTCAGTCGGTAGAGCGTTAGGCTTTTAACCTAACGGTCCAGGGTTCGAGTCCCTGTTCGGGCGGCTTGTTTTTGTTAAATCTTAAGTTTAGAACAAAATGAGATTATCGCAAAAGCACACTAAAAACCATTTAAAATATTTCAGGTGAAAATAATGTGCACATAAGATGAATGTGATTTATAAAATAGAAGAGAAAAAAAGGTTTGAAATAATAGTCTTCTATTATTGCAAAACTTGCTGTTTCATTTTTTTTAAAACTTACTCTATAATTAATATGCATGCATGTGTTTTATTATAAAGAGCAATAATACTAATAACAGCTTTTTTTAATTAATAAAGACATTTTATTTTATGTGAAAATATTAATTCAAATATTTATTAGCTTTTTTTTTATCGGATTTATGCAAAAATTATTATAAAATAAAAGAATTTCACAAGTTTGATTTCTTTATGAAGGAAAATAAAGAGAATTAAATAGGATTTTCTCGAAAGAGCTTGTGAAAAAAATATAGTTCATAATTAAACATTAAAATAATTAATGATTAAAACGCTATTATGTAAATTACTAAGGTCTGTTATCATTTTGATTTACATTATTCATTACATTAGTTTTTTTATTTCTAAAATGTATGTTTATTAAGAGAGAAATTTCCTCGATTTACATCCGGGCACTATTGGACAAATAGAATCCTAAATTTGTGCTTCTATTATTTTCATACATAACGGTTGGCAAATTTGTTATGAGTTTTTCAAATTTCCTCCTTACAGGACACAATATCTAATCTTTGAAAAGCAATTACAGAAGGTTTTTCTTAAATTAATACAGAAATAGATAGTAAATAAATAATTTAAGATACATTTATTTATATAATTTCTGCCGTATTTCTTGATAAAATGGCAAGGATTGCTAAGCTCCTTAATAATCCGAGCCATTTCTCAAAATTCGAAATATTTCATTAGCCGCAATTAAATACGTAGTTTTAAAGACAAGCAAAAATGGTATTAAAAATTTTTTTTCAGAAATTACGTTTATTGAAAACGTATAAATAAAAGTACAAAATATGTGCATTGAATTTAAATAATAAAATTTAATCATTTATTTTACTCCTCTTGATAATTCCTAAAAATTTGGTGAATAATTGATGACCTCACTTCTCAGTAATTCTTTAAAATGCTGATACTAATTGGTGTTTGGATTTCACGAATTTTAAAGTGGAATAAGATGATTGACATAAGTACGTTGTTCCGAATATCGAAATAATTAGACAAGCAGCCTTTTTTAATCCATGATATTTCGATTCTGGTACAAATATCCAAAATATAGTTATCGGAAGACTATTTATTTTTTAGTTGTAGAGCTTGATCTTCTGGCATATCTATTAATTCTAACTCTCCAGATTGTTTTTGGGCCATAATTATATTGGAAATGGAAAATTTACCTTGAATTATGTTAATTTCAAATGGAATCAGAAGAAATCAAAACACGATTTAAAATATTTCAAGTCTTGAAATCAATTTTATTATTTAATCGTCAATATTAATAAGTAATTTTATTATTTAATCGTCAATATAAAATATCTTAAATAATCGTCAATATTCATTCTATCGTTTTTATATACTCGTTGAGTTTTTCTTGTTTAAAACTGGAACAATTTTCTTTAATTCGAGGAAAATGATAAAATGTTTTATTTTTTTATGTTTTTTGAAAAATTTGTAATTTTGTTTGAAAACTAAATATACACTGTGAGAAGTCAGATGTTACATTAACTTTCCTCTGTAATTATAAATTCAGTATTTGCAAATGTTCCATGACGTCAGTCAAAAACATTAAGTCTTGTAAACATAAAGTTTTCCTTTTATTTAAAAACATGGTTACCAAATCAAACAAATCTGCAGATCGATTTAATACGTTGGAGCTGGATAATCATCCAACAATGCAAAACAAATTAATATAATTTGGAAGTTCTTCATCATTTAATTCTTCAAGGAAAATTTTTGAGAATTGTCAAAGATTTTTTGCATTATGCTAATGTAATTTTTAACGTGTTGCATTGTTTTCATATCATAAGAATATTTTAAATATTTTGTATCGAGATGTTCTGGGTGAATTATGTAGAGAATCGGTATGAATTGTGGAATTTGAGAATAATCTCTTAAAAGCCCAATTAGACCGATTTGTTTACCCAGCATTATCGGAGCTCCATCATTTCCTATGCTTACAAGTTATTAAGAGGCACATCAAAATTTTTCATCATGGAATTTAATGCATTTTTAATATCGACACAGCGAATTGACTCTTGAAGTGCTATTAAATCTAATAATTCCGCTTTAAGAATGAAGTCAGGTAAAACAAAACTTGTGAAAACTGCCAATTGCAGAAGATCAGTGATATCTTTCGATTCTTCAAGGGCTAAGCCCATTGCAATACAGTTCTTTTAATCATTTTTTAAATTATATATTCCAGAGATATATTAATTATAGATATGTGTCGTTCAGTTATATGTATCTCGAGATGTGAATTTGTGAAATAACTTTGTGCAATGCTACATTTTTTGGATTTAAAACTTTTAAGTTCATCTTTCCATTTTTTATTAATAAACTCTCTCAGTATGGACACGGGCGTTTTGCACGAGCCATATTCTAGGCAATGACAAAACTGGTTTCAGCCACATTATTAGCTTGACTTGTAAAGGTTATCAGAATTGACTGTTGTCTATTTAAATTTGATTTTAAAGAAGCAAATTTGTCAGATCTTAATTTGGAATCTGGTGGATACTGATTAGAAAACCGAGGACGATTGGTTTCATAATGAATACGTAAATTGTTAGCTTTATCATTTTTGACCATTAAATTATAAATAATACATAATGCATTTCCGTTTTTGTCAATAAAAATTAAATTCTCCTACCAATCATTATTAAAATTCTATTTTCTTGCTCGTATTTTCTTTTTTAAATTTTCGTTCACTTATTTTTTAAAGAACTGTAAATAAAAAAAAAATTGAAAAAATTCAAGCTTTGTGTCATAAAACATATTAACAACACGTGTTGCATACTATGAAACAAATTATAGTTAACATAACAAAAATTTCAAATTACAAAATGTATTCGTAGCAAGAGTGATACAAATTGTTTCCTTCAAAGCACTATGCCAACTGTCCTTTGCAATGAAAATTTACAAATTCAAAATCGGTCTAGAGTCGATTGAATACGAACGATTATTCATATGTTTACGTTCGTTCGTACAGTTTTTGAAAAATCATGTCATCCTTAATTTGAATGACTTGGAAATTTGCTACAACGTACATTTAGTCTTTTAAATTTGTTGTGAGTAATTTAAAAGATATTTTGAAACACATACAGAACGATAATAACTTTTAAAAAATTATAATAGCAGAAAAGGAAAAAGGGAACTAGGATTCATTTATTGGAATTTGGGCCACAAATAATCTTTCAAAGAGTCGCTTGTGGCTCGCGAGCCACAGGTTGGCCATCCCTGTAATATGGCGACCAAGCTCTTTTGTAATAAAATTTAAAGAACATAAAATATAAATTTTTTGTTATAAATAGATAGTATAGGAAAAATGAAGATGTTCTCACTGTTAAAAACAAAATATATTCTAAATTTAAAAATTACATCTCAGGTAAACACGCACCACAATGAAAATAGATATCTTGCATTTTATTTGTAAACTGTCAATGTTTTACCTTGAGACAAGATGTAAATTTCTTTTTCTTAAATTGCATTTTTGGAATTTAATGACATTTAAACCTAAAATTTGATTGGTAACTGAGAAAACTTGCTATAAATGAAATAAATCGATAAAATTAAATTAAAAGTAAGAAGACAGAAATCACAAATGTATCAAATGTACTAAAAAAATTCTTGTGTGCTGTTTTGGTTTAATTATGGTGTTAAACCATACTACCATTGGTTTAAACCATAATACCATAATGTTTAATACCATTCAGTTACAAAATCGTATTAAAATCTTAGTGAATTGAGCTAACTGTTATGGCAACCAAAGTTTAGTATCATTGTACAAATTTAAAAAAAAATTAAAACGTATTATTAAATAAAAACTTACCATCCATTAAAGTGAATTATTCATTATCAGGCCTGAGTCAATTTTCAAATTTAGAAATTTTTACAATGTATGGTATAAAAAGTGATGAAAAATAAAAAAATTGAATGCAGTAATAAATAACTAGATTTTAAATACTACTATTCAGATTTTAAATGCAGTAAATCCTCTTCAATTCAAACCTTATTAAACTGAATTTCATTTGATAAGGACAGTCATTTTGATGTAATTACATATATACACATGTATGTACACACTGTGTAAATAAAAAGCGAGTTAATGCAATAATGTTATCAGACACAGCTGAATTTGAAACTAATGGTTTTCACATCACTCTACACGAATGTGGAAAAATTGATGAGACACTGGAAGATAGTTACGGTTTAAAGCAGTAAAAGACGATCCAGGCTACCATAATTTAACAGAGGAAACGCTTGTTGAGAGTATGTAAAGCCTATGTAAAGTAAAATATGTATTTACATGCTGTACTTAATTTTCTCTTATGCAGTTTTATATTTTATTCCTTTGAATTCAAAATAGAATTTTATTATATAAATTTATTTATACCTTGCCTCAATTTATCAGTTTATTTTGTTTAATCCGTAATTTCATTAATTCAGATGATCTAGATTCCCTATTTGTTCGGATTAATGTGAGGTCCTACTTTACTTTGCATGTACTGTTTTACTCGATTTATAATCAATTTGAGTAGTTCTATTGAAAATAATGTTTGATAAACATGGCATTGCCTAAATCTGAGTTGCCCTTCAATAACTTTTTATGTTTTTGTAACCTTATTGACATTAATATTTCAAATAATGATTAATATATTTTAAAAGTAACTCAGTGTAAATGATTTCTAAAACAGATATTTAATACAATTTTATATGCTGACTGGAAACACTCTGTGCTATGGAAGTTTCCTTTTTTCAAAGTTTTGTATAGTTAAATTGTTTTAATCTTATGAAAAAATTTTAATTAATGATTTCAATGAATGCCTGGAACAAATGTAAAAAAATCTATAAAGTGTATTTTCTGTTAGGAATGTAATATATTTTTTACTGTTATTTCAGTCATTTTCAAATTTCATCTCTATATCTTTCGGGAAATGTATCCATTCGCTGATCTGAATGTATTACAAATTTGGTTATATTGTGTTTTATAGTATCATTTATAACTTTATTTTCTGAATGGGTAGCACATTTTGGAACAGAATCATGTTACGATTCTCGTGGCCTTCAAGGAATAAACATATGGTATGACCTAATCATATCATTTTAGACGAATCTATAAAAAATGCTCGAAAGATTAATTAACTTTCCTCATTTGACCTGGCCTATTACATTGTATAACAAACGCTTATGTCGTCGATGTTATAATTTGAACTGTCCCTTTCACCTTGATCTTACGTAATGTTACATCACCCTGACTTAACAGATGTGGGTCAAGCATCTCTCGTGTCAAGACCACTTGTGTCAAGGATAGCGGTAGAAAAACTCGGACTCGGTCAATAGGGGAAAGTGATGACTACTACAAAATAATAATTAAAAAGAAAAATGGCGATGAAATAGTTTTTCATACTGTAAATATTCGCCGAAAGTGCTCCAATAAAACAGAAATTAGAACGTAACCTGAAGCATGAGAAAAATGAAATTAATTCCTCTGAGCATCTCTTTCCAGCAAAATTTCGAAATAAAATTGATAAAAATTGTACAAGAAAAAATTTAAGCTTTGGTGTAAATTGATAACGACTTTTTATTAAGAAATATATCAGGAAATTTTTGGAAAAGAATCAGGAAAAACTTTTTCCACATATGAATTCTTTACTTACAATATTACCAAATATATTTTATTTCCCACATCAGCTCTTGAGTTTATTTATGTTAATTTTTTATAATGTATATTTATTTAAAAAATTAGAATATCAAATATACTAGTTTTAATGCATATTTGTTTTAAAGTATCTATTGAGCTTAGATGTAATCAAATATTTTAATTTGGCATTTACAAATTGTGATTAAATATTCTTACAGCGTATTTGAACTTTAAATTAAAGATGGAGGAACAATCGAATTTATATTTTTCAAATTCACATCAAATCTAAAAAATGTGTGTTACATTCAACAAATTTATTTAGTTTCTCTTAAGTTAAATTCAAACCTTTTTTTTTTAAATAAAATGTTTCAACTTTTAACAGTATGTATTAATAAAAACTTTTTATTGAGAATAAGCCAATCTTTAATTAGCAAACAAATGATCCTTTAGGGAATGATTCATATATTTTTTTTCAACATATTTTGTGTCCATTGCCAAGAACACGTTGAAAGAATATTTTGAAATGAAATCCATTTTAATAGAATTTATCATTAATATCAGCATGTGCCAATTTCGTAAACTTTTATGTTTCTTCGTACTAACGAATTACTAAAAGTT
The DNA here is from genome assembly GCA_030067965.1 of Latrodectus elegans. Lineage (NCBI taxonomy): Eukaryota > Metazoa > Arthropoda > Arachnida > Araneae > Theridiidae > Latrodectus > Latrodectus elegans. The sequence goes on along the minus strand of CM057820.1, from coordinate 78,595,647 downwards.
TTCACAGTCACACATGTTTTGCTATATAAAATTTTTCAGAAGTAAATAATATTTTAAAAATTTGTGAATTTCTGGAACTAAAAATTCAAATCGGTGTTTTGTTTCCAACAGAATTTTAACAAACATTTATTTCAACTAGCTAAAAAAATAAATACATGTTATAATCAAATGTGAGTTCACAACAAACAAATGAGAAATTATCTCTATATATTTTATATATAAGATGTAATTTCTCATGAATTAAATTAAATTTAAGGCATGAATCTTATGGATTTTTATTAATTCTTATATTTTTATTAGGAAATCAAGAATATTTGAAAAGATTATGGGTTTACATTGCTTAATAAAGGAAATAATTCTGGTGTCAGGAAAAAAAAAAAAACTATACATTTGATACGGCATTACTGAAAATTAAATAGGAGAAGGCTCTTTTAAACTACTTTAACACCACCCACACAGAATACTAAAAGCACTTTTCAGACACTTTTTTAAATACTACTTTATATATAGAAATGTCTCAAACATCTCCAGTTTAATTAGATTTTGTATTCTTTGTTGATATTTAATTGATTCCGTGTTTTTTTTTTAATTTAAATAGATGTTATAAACAGCGTTGTTGCTTATCGATATTTGAAAAAATGTACATTATTTGCTAAACAATGAAAAAAATGTCCAAAGTGCATAAATTTCATAAATGATATTTATACTGTTTTAGAAGTCTTCTAGAGATTAATACAAATTTTCACGAGTACTTAAAGTCCTTTTGACCGAAAGACAGTAATAAATATAATTAACAACTTCTTTTAAAACTACTTTTATGTTATTTTTTAAAATCAGTAAATAGAAGATAAAAATATAGGAAAAGAATTTTATTATTCATCATTTATGATATATTTTTAGTGTATTTTATAAAAATAAAATTGTATTTATTTTGCTTACAATTAAATTAAAATAATATGTCATTATTTTAATATTAGCCTGGGCAAGCAATAACACATTACTTATTATCTGGAGTCCATGGTTTAAGCTGATAAATAAAACTAATTATTTAAAATACAAAACTTCAGAATAAAAAATTTAAAAAGTAACCATGGTATAGTTAAATGTTACAGAAAATCATATATGCATGTTGCATGTCTTAATATTATCATTACATTTACTTAAGAAAAGTAAAAATATTTGTGAAATTTGCTTCATCTTTTACTGAGACATTATTTTAAATCTTTTTATACGCAAATATAGAAAATATTTAGTATTCATATAGAATTTTTTTTTTTTACTTTTCGTTTTATGTTCAACAAAATATGAGATGCATTTTTAAATCATCGAGTTTTTAGATGAATTTTGCTTTGAATAATAACCAGAATATGATAAATATTTCATAAGCATTATTGAAGAGTGGTGAATAAATAAATTTTGAATGAAAATTATATTTTCCAAATAATACACAAAATACAGACAAATACCACAAAATTAAATGCTTCAAAGGAATCTTAAATGTTTGAGATTAATCACAAATATATTTTTTTCCTTATTTTTTCCAAAACAGTCAAAAATTTATTTCATAACACTTGTAATAACAATATTTTTTAAACAAATATGTGTATTAGTGATTATAAAAGACACAAGTAAAAAATAAGATTTTGATTCTTAATTTTCTCAGCTTTTATGAATATGGAAATAAATCTAGTATTTTTTACGACCTAAATTATCTTTATGACTACACATTACAATAAATCCCGCTTAAAATAATAATAAGCTTAAAATAATTCGTGAGTATGAGACTATATTACCTATTAATTCACCTCAATTGGCTGATACTTTGGCTGATAAAATGTTTTGTGCAATATAATATGTATTACTGAAAGATGTTCAGCTTGTACAGCTTTTAATACTGTTTTGTCCTGAGACGTTTATGACATACTAATCACTAATATATTCCGATTTTTATGGATAGTACTTTGCCAAAATAGATTACTCTAATCTCCGGTACCGATGCAGGAACTGGTTTCATGTCAGTCACGATGTTGGAATTTTATAAATGATTTCAATATTGGTATCTTGAACGTGGAAATGAAAATGAAATTATGTTATGCTAGCGAAAACTAATCAACAGAATTTTGAAAATTAAGGAACTTGAATTTTTGAAAAGTAAGGGTATAATTCTCTTTTAATAATTAAAATTATTTTTTTATTTATTTTAAAAAATATTTATCAATTTATCGTGAAAAATAATCAGTTCTTTGTTTATAGGAAAAATATACAATTTCTTTTAGTATTTTCATTAAATTATAAATTTATCCATCATTATATACTCAAATAAATTAGATAACGCTACTTTTATTTCGTAGGAAAATTAATTTAAAAATAGTTAAAAAGTATTCAAAGTTATTCTAATTTAAATTTTAGATTAATTTGCTCAATTCATTATATGAAAATTAAAATAATTTTTGAGTTTAAGAATTTGATATATTGACTCTTTTTTCCTTTTATTTCAAGATTTTAAGCTTATTATATAAGCATCATAATAATGAACAAATAATATAAATATTGGAGTTTCATGCGTGTTTGGAGGACTTTATTTACATAAACATCCCGAGATTGACATATAGTTCAATTTCACGGGATTGGTTGTACGGTTTACTTATTCTAGTAATTACATTGTTTGTTTGTTTTTTTTTCAGCAATTTGAAAAGAATTCAGCTTGTTTGTAAAAAAGAAACGCGCCAAAAATGTCTACCTATTTAACCCCAGCAGGAGTCTTATTTTACGCAATACGCTCTGTTACATTAATGATTAATCGAGCAAGTCTTTATAATAGTCTTGTTGAGGAAGTCCCACTCATTACAACGACAATCTGACATGATGACCCCTAAAATTATTGAAGGTCATAGGCCTTATCTGTCAAATGTTTTTCTTTTCTGTTAAAAATATAATATACTTTCCCTCGCAAGAGAGGCGGATTTAAAACAGTAATTTGTATTGTAACTCCTTATAGTAATTTAAGAAGATTATGGATTTGGATCTCACTACTACAACAACCATCACCCAAAATGGATGATAAATGCTTGCATTTTTCCCCACTGTATCTACATTTGTCAGATTGTGTATTTACTCAGGAGTTTCAATGTATTTCTTGTCGAGCAATATGGGAGTACGACAATATATCGGAGAAGAATGAATATATCTGTCAATATATATAGGACAATATATCTGTCAATATATATCTGTCAATATATCTGTCCTTCCGAAAGCATGATACGATGAATGTTAAAAAATTTCTTACAATAACTTCCAACTGTTGGTCTGTCAAGCAATGTCAAATAACTTTCACGTCATTCCTACTTAGTAGTAAATAACATTCCAATGAATGTTCTGTGCCATTTTATGGTTCGAAATTCCTATTTTATGTTAATTCAAGAGAAGCTCTATGTGTTTCCTAAGTATTTCTCAGTCTATAAAGTAGCAAATCTTTTATGTTCAGGAACGAATTATTATATCCTCATATGTGAATGAGGAAATTTAAATGGTGATCATTAAACATTCTGAAAGGGTTATTTCGCAATATATAGATCAACAGTATTTAACATCGTTAATTTATTCACTGCATATTTTTTCTGAGAAAGAATTTCATAATATAAATCCTGTTTAAGTATTATAAGGGAAAAATTAATAATTTCCTAACTCCCACAGTGATAATTCTGATATACAAAACAAAAATTAATATCTATCATCCATAAAATAAAAATTAATGAAGAATTATCGTGTGTTTGTAAAAGAATTTTATTCTAATTTTAAATTATGATTTCTGATCCTATTTTAGAGAAATTTTATGCAGTAGACTTAAAATAAATCGTTAATTTATTTCTTATTGTTTTAGCATGCAAATTAATTTAAACAAGAAGTATTTCTTTTATTTAATCAAGCAATAATCCCTGCAAATCATTTTATATTTGAACAATCATATTGATATTTAATAAAAATATAACTAATTGGAAAAATATAATTTTGAATTGAAACATTTACTCTCAATTTTTAATTTATAACTTTTTAAACCCTATTCTTCCGTATTCTGTGTGATCCATAATGTGTTTATGTATATAATTAAGTAATATTGCATTATATTTGTTAAAAAGAACAGTAACCAGTGTTTAAATGCTATATATTTATACTTAATTTATTCAAACAGAAAAGTATTCGGGAAGTGTAGCTTAAAACTAATTAAAAATGATGACAGTGCATATCTAACAGAGTTGACGTGTTATTCAATATAACAATCATATTTGAGTGTTGTAAGTATAAGTAAAATGTTTCTAGGTAATATTATTTCTCTAATAACTTCTATTGAATAAGAATAAGGATCTTTAGTATTTAAAAAATGTTTTAATAGTAAAACATAGTATTAATGGAAGTGAAGCGATGTAGATATAAATTCAGTTCATGATTGGATATTAATATTGTCCTTATTACATTATTATGTTACCTGGTTACCTGTATATATATATCATTTGATTCTACTCCTAAATAAAATTTAATTCTATTCCAGACCAAGTCCACACATTTCGTGAGAAAAAAATTTGCACACGTCTTTTTCCTAATCATATTTGATTTAGTTTAGTTTCATGGAAACTTATTAAATTAGTCTCCACTTCTTTTAAAAATGAAAATTACTTACTACTGAAAAAAAGTTAAGATGGTAAAACTATTTTAGATTGAAAAATTAATGTCAATTAAAAATAATGCTTATGGTTACGAATGCTTAGATCAATTCTATAATTATACTTCTGAAGGAGTGGTTTGATTGCAGTAATCTTTTGACTCAGTCTCTAAAAAAGAATAAAAAAATTGCTACGTATCATTCCTGTTTGGATAAGCTGGTAGATCTTACAGATGGTGCAATCTAAATGCTTTACCAAATTTAAGTGTTGATGCCTAATTTTTCATTCTATACACCCCATTCTATTATCCGACTCTTAATTAAGGATTTCACTTCAGGAAGTTTTACATCTGGCAACATCCTCAAAACTTATTATTCCACTTTTATTCTCTAAAATGTGCAAATAAAAACGCAAATGAGGGAGAAGCATAAATAAGGAATAAGGAAGAATGAGAGGAAAAGTAGAAATACGTTAACACACCACTTGTAATTAACAAGCATTATGCCTAGGAAAACTTACATTAATAGAAAATGAAATAAATATTATTATAATGAGTGTTACAATGATTTTTATATAATTTTATGCATATAGAAACATACAACTATTAAAACAAATCATGTAAAATAATATTTAATAACTTTTAATAAATGATTTTATGTCTTCTAATAAAACATGTATTATACTGTGGTTGATTAGTCATCAAAGGTGTTTCGGAATATATTTGATCCATGGAAAGACATTTCTATAAATTTTATCACAAACTTGTTTCTTCTAGTTATGGTTTGATCTCTGAACTATTTTCAGATTTTAAAAATACTTACACGTTTTACAGTAATGAGAAATTCCCGGTTTTAAAATACTTTCCTCTACATAATCAGAGACTCCTAGCTTAATTTGTTTGACTGTAAATAAGAAGATACAGCACAAATGTTTTGTAGGTAAACACCATGTTTAATATTAATTTACAGACTATCTACTTGCTAGAGTTTATAAGTATTTTCTTTCTTATTTTTCCAATTTAAATATAAATTTGACTCTCAAATAAACTTGATGGTTCCTGGTCTTGAATATCTTCTCATTAAAATAAAAAATATATTCGCTACCGTTTGGAACTTCAATCAGCATTCAATGCAGTCTTAGCTCTACGCCAACTCGGTTTGATGCGGGTCAGGCCTTGAACTTTAGACTGGAATGGACATGCAGCATACGCGTAATGCCCGTGGGGTCCTTGTTTTATGTCATGGTCGCTGCTGCATCACTTCAGGTCACACTCTCACTTTTCGTTGTTTATGTACACTCCGAGTGTAACTGTTGTTGGAGTGAAGAAAATGAGGCTAATCTTTTGTTTTGGTGATGCACGTGGAATTTTTGATGTGAAAAGAATTGGTTAAAATGCCATTTATATTTTCCTATCCTATTTTTCTTGAATGCGACATTTAAACAGGTGTAAGAAGTCTGAAATGAACGTGATTATGTATGTGATATGAAAACTTTTATAGTTCGCAATTGCATTTTTGTAAAAAAAAATAGGAATGATATTTCTTTAAATTTTACTCTCCTATTTTTTTTTTTTACTTTCTCTTGAAAAGGTTTTCGCACATAAGAAAATTAAATATTAGATAAAATGAATTTTTATATAAAAATATTTGGAAATTACATAAGTGAAAAATTTTAAATGCAAAATATGCGGAAAAGTATCATAATATATATAAAAAGTGAAAGTTATTTATAATTTTTCTACTATTATTGATGAATATACATGAATTTTAAATATAATTTATAATATATTTTTCAATGAAAATGAAAAAAATGAGGAATATGTATAATATAATATAGAAAATTTTATTTACTTTGTACTGACTTTGGGAATTTTTTTTTATTCACAAAGACTTAATCATCTGGATCCATTGTTTATAAGTTTTTTTCATCCATTACAAACACCAACAATCGAGAAAAAAGCAAATCCAGGATTTGTCGTAATAAAGGCCATAACTATAATGTAAAAAGGATTACTGCATTCTTAAATGGGTAGATTATTAAATAAAAAGAAAAATAATTAAATCTTATTAACTTAGTCTTCCATTTATATTATTAATATTACATTTTAATTCTTATTAAGGAATACTCTAAAAACATGCTCTAAAAATATTGGAATAAATCATTATCTAGCAGAAAATTAAAACAGAACTTTTTAAGGATTACTTGATTTCTTTTTAGAACTTATCCTTCCACCTTATAATTATTTTAAGAAAATATATTCTCATAACAATAATTTTTTAAAACCAAAAGAAAATGAAATACCAGTAAATTCTATAATATTTTCTCGTATCGTTTTATATTTTTTAGAACTAATTTATATAATTTAAAGTATGGTAACAATATTTTACTCCATTAAATTAAATTTAGTTGCTTCTGTTAGTAAAAACGTATTCATATCTTTAAAAAAATTAATTTTATTTTCAAAGAAAAGGAAAATATTTTTCTAAATAAAAAACATTAAACCATTTTTATTTTAGTATTAAACATATACTTTATATTAAATCAATAAAAATTTTCAGAGCTTGAATGTAGTACTTCTTTAAATACTAAAAGCTATAACATTGAAATTAAATTTTATCTTGGTATACTTAATTTGCAATTTTGCAGGAAAAAAATAACTGTGAATGGAAATTAAAATTTATGTATGTAACCAAGTTGAAATTAAATTTTGTCAGAAGAGATTTTGCATCATCAACGCATTAAAAAATATGGTGTTAATTTGAAAATAAAATTTAATTTAAAAAAAAAAAATCATTAGTAAACTTGTCTAGAATGACAGTTTTAAATTCAAGGGCATTTTACAACTGGCAGGTCAATCTAATAATTTACCTTTTCCCTTCCATGCATTGCCCTTCACTTTAAGAGACAGAAACAAACAGATAACATTATTAATTACCGCATTCGTTTTTGTGTTGTGTTATTCAATACAATTCTTTGTAGGTTCTAATACCACCTTTATCAATATTTGAAGAACAATAATACAATTTTCCGTATTTGTGTCTTAAAAGAAATACCGCATTTTCCTTTATTTACATTTCTTTAAATTCTACACCACGTGTGAAAAAGTTTACCCAGTCGTCATTCCTTCAACTCCACGACCGGTATTTCATTTGTTTGGATTGTTGAGGTTTTTCCACAAGCGTTATTTTAAATTCTGAGGTTTTTCAATATACAATGTCTGTAAATTTACATTGGGCAATGTAATAAATATCCTTGTGTGCAAAAACATAAGCGAGAGGTTTGCTTACTATTAAAAAAATTTTACAGAATTTGAAATGGGAATAATACTCATACATTGGACATTAATTATGGGAAAAATATTAACATATACAGAAAAGAAATGTTGTAGATTTACGTTGCCAATTATAAAATTACATATCTCAAACTATGAAATCAAATAATGAATTTCCCAATCAAGACATTTGTTTTACTGCTCTTATCCATGAGTGTATTTTTATTTGATCTTCTCATCATTAATAGTTTGATGAGACGTACTTGAATAAATCCCTAGCCTGATTCCCTAGCCTCGCTCAACAGTCATTTTTTGCACTCGAGTCCCTAGCCTGAATTAATCAGAATCCAGGTAATTACAAGCCAACATAAAATATTTCATCACAGATATTCATGCAATGATCGATTGCAACTGTTGATTTTTCTCTAAAGAATTATCCTTAAGTTTAACATGTAGCCATATTATACCAATAATTTTGACATCAGATAGATAGCCTGTTTAATGAATGATATCAGAAAACATTTGAAAATTCCCTCGTGTAACATTACTAGAGTTCTCAATAAAATATAGTCTCATTTGTAAGAAAAAAGACTCAATAAACTAGCAAGAGCTTACCCCAATAGACTTGCTGACAGAAAAAAAGATGCTCATCAAACATTTACTGTAGTTCAATAATTGTTAGAATTGAAACCCATCATTCCACCCCTTTTCTTCTAAAATGACGATGGACACTCAAAGGATACGATGAGAAAACAGAGAATATATATATATATATGTGTGTGTGTGTGTTGTATACATTGTTGAATAATGGAAATTTTTTTCAATTTGAAAGATTTTTTATGCACTCTGAAAGGAAGTCAATAACTAAAATTTTATTTAAACTTCCATTTGCTATATATTACCTTCTCGATATACATTTGATTTTTTTTTTTTTTTTTTTGCTTGATAATCGTTACCACAAGATGATTCTTGACAAAACTTACTTTTTTTGCAACCACGAAGGAAGCTTTTATTTATTTTTAACAAGTGATTTCTTTCGATTCCAGTTTTTGAAATTCTACTTTCTGTTCCATAAGTTTCTAAAGTACGAAACATTTTTCAAGTTCATATCATTGAAATATTTTGCATAAAATTCGCATAGTTCTACAATCATAATAGAAACTCGAAATGTGCTAATTTTTTTACAAGCATGTACTTTGGGGTATTTTATAATTATGCACAATAAAAATGAATAAGGATTTTAAGTTTTATTTATAAGGAATTATAAAATCAATAAAATTTCTTAGATGTTCTCATAATTCATAACGATTTATTTCATTTTGTCTTATTTACATTCAATAAATAAATCTTGAAACCTGTAAACTTTTCCTGTGTAGTGCACTTCTGATATAGGTTCCCTATTCACATCAAAACCTTATTTCAATTCTATAGAGAAAGTTTCATGCAGTAAGCAAAACAAAATTTAAAATTTTCACATATGCAAAATTAATAAAATAGGATTCATGGGAAATATTTTCATTTAACTTAACTTGTTTGGATTTAATTTTCAGCTGAGAGAAATTTCAGGACAAATTTAAGTATTCATATAATAATTTACTTCACATGTGATTAGTTTATTTTTCTATAGCCATTTTGTATAATGAAGATCTAATTCGGAATCTACTCCTTGAAATAGATTCTGAACCATTGCGAGCATCCGGAACCAAGGAGGAATTCGAAGCTAAGAATTGTTTCTGAGAAACCAAAGCGCAAATCATTCAATTATCAGCTGTTCCAACATGTTGGAAAACAATTAGTATGTCTCTAACGGGATGTTAAGTTTAAAAAAAAAATTTATTTATTTTAACCGGGGTAAAAAAAAATGAAATATGATAACTTTATTTATTACTAGATATATTGTTTTATAAATACTGTATGAGGTGAGGTTAATATATCGCATATTATTTCATGTATTTGAAATAAATAATGGAGTGTACTAGCAAAATCATACTCAATGGAACGGTTGGATATTTTTTTTTATTAAACGTTAGTTCTTATGTATCACTTTAAAATATTTGATTGTAAAACGAAATAATATTGTATTGTAAATGTATGACATTGGCCAGGCAACTTGTCTAGTGGTCAGCGTGCCTCACTACGGATAGGAAGGTCCTGGGCTCGAATACCGGTTCTGGCATGGATGTACTTTTCGCTCTCTCTATCATGTTTTTGTCCTTTCTTTGTGTGTGAATGAAGTATAAATGTTGCCTACCTTATAAACAGGTCCCTATGGCATGTGCGAGGGTGCGATGGTGACCCACCCCCTGTGGTGCATCCTGGGCAATGCCTCAGCGGCTAAGAGGTCGCTGTGTCTGGCCGGTTCCTTGGGTATCAGGGAACAAAATATTAATAGACTCTGTTGCAGTTGTAGCTGTCTACAGTCTGCCATTGGAAAAAAAATATATTTAATATTGCATTGTAAAATGTATATATAATTTTGTATATACATTACAATACAGTAAATAATATCGTAAATACAATACAATATTATATATAATATTGTATTGTAATGTATATATAATATAATATTGTATTGTATATATATATTGTAAAACGAATTAATTCAAATCTATATTTCCGGAGCAGTTTAGGAAATGAAATTTTAATATTATATTCCTGTTGCTGTACGAATTTATAATTTCTTACTTCACCTTTTTCTGCGATTTATCACTTTAATTCTAAGTTGCGCGAATACATTTTCTTACTGCATTTATTATATGTACTTATAAACATAACAATATTGTAAAAAATACAGCCACTGATGTAAGACATGAAGTTAATTGCTTAATCTCTTAAGTTTTCCTCTTATATAAGGAACAAAATGTACATGCTCTATAATATTTTATGAGATTTCGTGAAAAGCGCAATCAACTTACCGCCTACAGCTGTTTCCTTGGAAATTATTATAAGCTTTTTTTTTATGGGATTTGACTGAATATAATAGATTTTTATGGAACTGCCTTTCAAATCGTCCCCAGTGGCGCAATTGGTTAGCGCGCGGTACTTATATGACAGTATGTGGCAAGATATGCCGAGGTTGTGAGTTCGATCCTCACCTGGGGAAGTATTAATTTTATTTCACAAATTTAACATTGCCAGAATATAGTTATGAAAAAAAATATATAAGTAGAATTTTTATTCAAACTTTTAATTTTCTCATCCAAATTTCAAAATTTTTTATTCGAAATTAAAATTTTTCTATTCGTAACTACAAAAATCTATTATTATAGCAATCTCAAGATATGTTATAAAATTTAATGAGGTGGTTAATTCAGAATAAACGTAGTTTTGCATTATATTTCGTTTATTTATTTCTCTTCTAGAACAGAGACCATTGAAAGTGCTAATTGATACAAAAATGTGCTTGGTACATGAACTGCTTTTATAGTACAAAAAACTTGCAAGCTTTAAATAATTGTTTAGAAAAATAGCCATTCAAACCTTACATAAGGAGCTTCACAAAAATTTACAGATTTTTCAAAATGTAATTAAAATAGTCTCGGTCACTAAACAATTTGTATGTCGGAGGTTCAAATACAATGAAAATTTCTATTTCATTGCCAATAAATACTACTAAACATAAATGATATGTTTTTGAAATTAATTTTAGTCTAATAATTTTTAAAGTTAATTTGTGGTTAAAAATATCTTGAGGTACTAGAAAAGAACGTGTTCTTCAAGAGCTCGCCATTATAATTTCATAACCATGTGTGAATTTATCCAGAATGACAACCATCGCCAAAGAACACCAAGTTTTATTTTTATTATTTTTATTGAAAATATTTTTGTTTCTGTAAAAAATAAATTGTATGAAAAAGAGATATTATAAAACCTACTTAAGCAAACTACTTTGGGAAATTGATATTATTTTCATCAATTACACACTGAAAAGTTTACTTTTCGAAACTTTATATAAATTAGTTAAATTATTATTTAATAAATATAAATTAGTTTTATATCATAAGAGCTAAATTCATAATTCATAAATCCTTTAACATTGGCATAAATATTTTTCTTTAGTATAATTCTTGTGTTCACAGAAATACTTAAATGATCATACCTTTATTTTCTTTAAATTTTTATTTTGTGACTGAGTTTTAATTTATACGAAGCTCACTTTCCTTATTTTCCCACCATTTAAATATGTTTCTAGTTTATTCAAGACATATTTTAAACGAAAAATATTCATAAAAAATTAAATATACACTTTTTGATGTATCGGTTAGCATTAATTTGCTTAAATATTCACGAAAACTTCATAAATAATTGTGTCTGAATATAATTAAATTAGCTAATCCAACAATCTAATTCGATTTACCCATTGGAATATTATGCATCTACTGAAATTAATTACGATCTTTTCTGAATATTTAGTCAAAGTTATCTAATCGTATAGTAAGGATATTTCATAAAAGATTTCGGAAATTGATTTAAAAAAAACTTTTTTTTAGGAAACAAAAACATTTTATAATATTAAAATTTTATGCTATGATAAGTATCTCTGTTTTGATGCGAGATTTACTAGCTAGAGTATTTCGGTAACTTAATAAATAAAATACTTCTTCTATGCAAAGATATCAAACAGCAACTTCAAACTTGAGATATTATGTTAAATTTTGGAAAAAAAAAAAAAAAAGTTTTTTTCGAACATTGTTTTGTCAACAAATTATTTTTTATTATTGTAAATCTTTCAGTTATCAAATTTGGGAGTTTTTTATTTATATTTTTATACATCGATTGTGGCTTATTTCATTGTTGATTGAGTAAGATAAACAAGCTTTAAAACATTTGTTGCTCAGGAAATTATTACGTAACAACAGTATTCTGTTATTTGAATTTTTATGATATTTTTGGATTCGTTGAGTTGATTGGTGATTTGTTGAAATTAGTTATTGATCTGCCCTCTTTTTCCGAATCTACAACTTATTCCAAATAATTGTTAAAAGAAAGCAATTAATTTTTAAAATGAAAATTAAGATGACTCCGGAAGAGTATCAAAGTATATAAACCCACATATTCTATAATGATTATGGATTCCCCTTTAAAAACTCTGCAGTTTATGTGCACAATTATTTCAGAAGTGCACAATTATTACAGAACATTTTAACGAATAAAACTCACAGTACTTAATACTAATGTAATCTATACCCCAATTTTTTTTTTATTTGACAAGAAATATTTAAATTGTGAAATGAAATTCTAGTTTAAAAACTCTCATTTTCAATTTCAGGAAAGTTGTGAACATTATTTATTTATTGAATTATATTATAATTATCAGCCCCATATTAAAAGATTGATGAAATATCAAAGCAATGGTATTTTCCTGCAAATAATTCCGTATAGCACTTTCATTTTTATACTAAACAATTTTAGCAATAAAATACTCTTTTGTTTAAAATCATGCTTTAATAAACTAGATGGGAAGTGAATGTTCTTATTTACTTTCTTCAGAACATTTATTTAACTTTCTGTGCTCAGAATAAGTGATCTAATTTCAATTTATAAACTTATTTTATGATTAGAAATATAATTATATGCTTTAGCCTGTATGATTTTTGTACAACTATAGTTTATATTTTTGATTATCAATCAAACATATGATAAAAAAGGTTATAATTATGTTAAAATTATATTGAAAAATTTAAATCAAGTAAACATTTAAATAAAATTACAATTTACATTTTATTATAAATAATTTTTAATAATGCAAATTAAACTCCTGAATGATATCTACAATTTTTATTATTATAATTGTTTCGTGACATTTGATTACATTACTAATTCTTAAATTTTTGATACTTTACACACTTTTTATATTACTAATATAGTGTGCAAAATAGATTTTAAAGGGTACGAAATAAAACATTTTTTCTTTTGACTTAAATATATGTATAAAAAATTCCTAAATAATATCTTTCATATACACAAATAACACACAAAATGCTTTTATAAACTATTTTACATAAAAATTATATTATGCACTTAAAACCAAGAATATAAACTGCAAATGATAACTATTAAAAATTTCAATGGAACTGAATTAAGAAACTCTATGTGTCAGCTGCTTCAATATCTTTGCAGACACAGACTGGGAAATAAGATAAAGAATTACTTAGCTGAATTATTGTGAAGTAAAATGTTATTTATCAAACATAATGACTATTATACGAAATACAGTCTATTTTAGATTTCATTCACAATTTTGTTTTCAATTTCATGATGGTACACTTTTTAAGCTAATCATTTTGAGTTTTTATGGGAAACAAAAAAACTTCCAGGATAAAGTAATAAAAGAAGGGAGAGTAGGAAATTATACCATATGCTTAGGTATACAGCGATATGAAGAGACTTCAAATTGTACCAATTATAAACAAATTATGTTCTTTTACCATTATAAAAACCTTCACATTTGTCTTACATTTGATATGTCATTTGCACCACGCATCTCAGTGCTTTGCGCCAAGAGTCATTTAACAAAGTGCGAACATTTATTGTACGTAGAAAATTTTAACATGGGGGTCACGTTTAATAATCTAATTATGATTGTAATATATTTAAACATGAACTTAGTGAAATAATTAGTTATTTGAGTTCTTAAATTGAAATGAAAATAGAATTACTCATCTACATTATTCCACAATAATTCGGTTCACAGGATGAGTATTAAACAATGACTTTCCAGTATTGATTTTGATCCCAATGCATAAGTTTTTAAGAAAAAAATTCGAGAACATTGTGCGCTTTGTAATCTACAATTTAATTAAAATAAACTGTGTCAGATATTTTTCAAGAATAATTCCTTTTATTTCTCCATATTTTCATAATATATTAAAGGAATATTTATGCCAGGAAATAAAGCAAGTTATTAAAAAAAGAAAAAAATCTTCTTTGGATGGAAAACTTAAAAGTTCCAATCCTGAATTCTTCCTGGGGTCATTGGCTTTTTGACCTACTGGTAAAAATTACTCTTCTCAAACACTTTTACACATTTTCAGTTCTTATTTTTCAGATAGTTTGATAGAAAATGCTTGAAATTTATCGCATTTTATTCAATCGCTTCAAAATTTTTTTTTATTTCGTCCAAGGAAACACTTCTGAATGTAGTCACAAGAAAAAATATCATTATATATCACAATACAAAATTAAATTGAAGCGCAAATAGTATTATCCAGAATTATGCAATTTAATATAAAATTAACTCATAAGTCAAGAAAAGAGAAGATTATCATTGTAAAGAAAACATTTTTTTCTTTTGTGATTGTCAACTCTTAAATCATTGTTAAAAAAACTCTTATTTTTTAGTATATTTTAGTTTTAATAATTGAAAATTGTTAAGTAATATTCAGTTACTTCTTGTTTAGAAAAGTATTTACCTTACTTAATTTCGAGATTTTATATAAAATAAAAAATATCCATTAATAAATTTTGTTACTTTACTTATTTATTTTAAGAAATTTTGAACTCATTTTGATAATTCGTTAAAAGAATACCATGAAATTGAAAGGTAATATAAATAAAAAAATTGTTTGATATTTTATATTGTGCCCATTCATGTGAGATGGGCATAAAAATAAATTTTTAAATAGGACATATATATATATATATATATATATATATATATATATATATATATATATATATATATATATATATATATATATATATTAAAAATTTTGAAATAATTTGTAAGGTACACATAATTCATATTCAATGTGATTTATGATATCCTTTTGTCTTTCAGCTGTATTCACAATGCAGTAATAAAGTATTTAACTAAGATTTCAGTAGAAACTTGGTTAAGTTAATTTATTGGTTGGTTAAATAACTATGGTTAATCTATTATGTTGTTCGGAAAAAGAGTAATTTCGCTTTACCCACCTCAATCAGTTTTTTGATTGTAAAAACCAACCATTTAATGAGTGTGGAATCAAGCTACCACCGGAAAGATGACAAAAGATGTTGGACTAAAATTGACACTATACAGTTCAATATATTTATTTGTTATACGTTTCTCATTTTCATAAAAAATGAAACTTCTTTCCGAGCAACCCAATATTTCACATAAATTTTAGTTTTTCTAGTTGTATTTATATTAAGACCATTTAATATTAAATATTTTTCCTGTCTTTTGACTTTGAAATTCACAAAGAGCGAAATTTATCTTATCATTTTCTATTAGTGTATTTAAAGTTGTTTAAATTATACTTAAACGCGCTTGACCAATACGTATTCAGCAAAAATTTCCCCTAACCATTTTTAATGGTTAGGGGAAATTCCTTGAAGGTAAGCAAATTTAAACATAACAAATTTATTTCCTTGAAGGTAAGCAATTAGACTTTATATAAACTCATATATTGACTAATATATCAATTGTTCTACGCATTAAATTCGATTTAATTTTAATTATTGAAGAGTGAAGTGACCTGGTAGATTAGTTAATCAGTTTCGCTATCGGGAGATAAGTTTTCGAATCCTTGAGATCTATCATGATTTAGTAATAGTGTGTAGCATGTGCATAATATGTCGTGGTCGCAATATGCTCCATGTGAAAGGATACCTCTTAGAGGTCGCAGGAGAAATCTGAGACCTTTTGCTTGTTTACTACCTTTAAATTACGAATACCCATCCATTTTGGGGTCATAATGGTAGCCCACTGAATGTCCCACTATATAAAGAAGCCATCACTTTCACTTTGTAGGACTAAAAGATGAAAAGCCTACTGAAAAAACATTAAAATGACTTGCCACGATATCATTTCAATTTGTTTTATTCATAGTAATATTTTAGTTTCATTAGTGATTTCGTAAATTAACAATAAGCTTGCGGTATACATTCACTTTCATAAACGCGTACATTGGAATGAAGAATTTTAAAATCAGCTAAAAATTTTAATTTAAAAAAGCATTAAATCTTAAAAAAAATTATTTTTATACCAATCTGTGCTCCTTCTTTATAAAAAAGCACATTAGAAGATATTATTTAATATACACTGTATAAGAAGCACATGCGAAATAAAATTCATACTCAAATGCAATGAAATTCATACATGAATAATTTGACCTCAATTAAATCTTTTTAGGTAAATAATTTTAGCTTTCTTCAGTTTAGGCGGTTTCTTTAATAAATCCTGTTTGTTAAAATGACTTGGATATTATTTTTTCGGCAATACAATTCCAAGCATTGACTGGCAAATCAAATACCTACCCAAGCATTCAGCCTTTTTAAACTTATATTAGGTGAGAAAGAGAGAGAGAGAGAGAGAGAGAGAGAGAGAGAGAGAGAGATTATACATGTTAATTGCTTCTAAAATTCTGAATTATAACATCAGCAGTGTAGTTAGTAATTCACAATTCAAGGATTTAGGTTTCTCTTATAAAAACATCAGTTTAAGTTTCTCAACTTTAAAATAAAAAAGGTACAAAAATCTGATAATAAAGAGTAAATGTAAATAATAGATACATGAAAATGAGATTCCTATAAGAATAATTTTTAAAAATTTTAGTTTGTTAATGGAATTAAAATTATTTTTATGTCAATGGCAGCATATTATGAAGCATAGTCACTAGTTAGCAAAATCGTTTGTGTTCATAAATTAAAAGTTCGTAAAAACGAATGTCAACATATTTAGTATATAAGGATTGTTAGTTTGTTCACATCAGCAATAATAAGGATTAATAAAAACATTGCACATTCATTTAGGACATCTTTATAATCTCACAATCCAGTAAGCAGATGAATGATCTTTTCGCTTTGTCTTAAATAGTTTTTTAGATTTTGATTCTCACAAAAACTGCAGTATTTGCCGACTAACAAAATTACAATCAAATTGAGGTGCCGTTTAAACTATGTCTCATGTTAGAAAATGACTGAATGGCAAAAAATAAACCAAATTATAACATTTAAAATGGTTGTAAATCACCGAAGGAATTTCTTTTTATTTTATTCAGTGTGTAATAAACTCTGGCCTTCTGTTAAACAGTTAATGGGTTCAATTCCAACTTCAAATTGGATGTTTGTAATCCTTTGGAGTCCATTATACAAGGATTGTTAATTCCAACTAAATCAAAGATCCTGTGATAAATTTAATGGTAGTAATGTGTGATATTGTTATGAAACGGAGACTGAAAATATGTTATTTTATTAATAACATAAATTTATTTTAGACCACATTCATTAAAATTACCAGAAATTGCTATTTGCCATTTTGGTTTTAAGAGGATTAAAAGAATGAATATATTTGTGTTCTCAACATTTAAAATTTATCAAATCAAAATTCAAAACACTATACACAAGACCATTATCATAAAATTTCGAAATGAATTTTTACAAAATTGAGTAAGATTCATATTATTTTAAATGGCATAATTTTATTATAGCTGATATATTTGCATTCCTTTCGACATGTATGCCAACTCTAGCCAATCTCATAAAAGTTGAATAGTTGGCGTTCTGGCCCTTATTTCAACAGTAAGTTTGTGCAATTTCAAAATTGAATGATGTTGAATGTAGATATTTGCAATCCTTATAAATTGTGAAATTTCCAGTCAAATTAATTCGCACGAAAATTTTTTTATTATATAGCGAAAGATTACTGAAACAATATTTGTTTAATTCATACTTCAACAAAGCATCAGTTAGGTAAAATTAGTGTGCTTAATTATATTTCTTCCAAAACCTTGAATCCTTCTAAGTACTTTACTGTTATGAAGACACAGAACATAGAGTTAAACAAGAGTTCATCCGATTTCAATTATTGCCATCAAAGTCTTTGAACAATTCTCTCTGTCAATCTATTATTTACAGTTATACTATAACTATATTAATAGTATAGTTATGTCATTATTTATTATCGGGAAAATATAATTACATGAATAGTTAGAAAATTAATAGTTTAAAATATGGGAAGCTGAATATACAGAAGGTATTAACACATTTTGAGAACGATTTCGATAACGAATTTAAAAAAAAGTAAATGTTTTAGAATAAAAATTTTTGGCAACAGCTTATTATTTGAAATGAGAAATATCATCTGCTACTCTTAAATTTATTCTTCTTTCAAAATGTCACATATAAACATGCTCCGAACTGAAAGATATGTTTTTGCAAATTCCGAAGATTAACGTTCTTATTCAAGAATTCAAAAACATTGTGAAATGTATAGTATTAAAATTTCTTAGTGCAAAATAAGCAATATTATTAATCGGACAGGTAAAAACTGTCAATCATTATTTCTACATAGAAGGAATACTCCAAACGAATATCTGTAAAAGGTACGTACTGTTTTAAATGTTTCTAAATTGAAATCGCTGGTAACAAGAGAAAATCTACCAACACAGAAATCAATTACAAAGTCTTACAATACATCTGTAGCAACAATAAATAAAATCGTAAACCAGTATTTACAACTTAAAAATGCTAAAAAACATAATGATTACCAGCTTTTGCCGACACATGTGGCTCAACGCAAAACATTTTGTAGAATCCTGTATGAAAACCACTTAGAAGGAGACAAATGGGAAAACATTGTGACCCTTGATGAAGCATGGGTTTACCAAAATTACTGTAACAAAAAAAAAAAAAAGTCTTTTTACTATAGAAAATGAGGAGAAAAAAATTTACAAACCCGTTTCTGTCAATGTAAAGAAAGTTTCAGTAAGGGATTTATGATTGTCGCAGATTTCTCCAACAATGGGAAATTAAAAATAAGAAGAGTGGAAAGAAATGTTAAAATCAACTGATCGTACTATCAGGAGAAGGTTTTACGCCCAATATTTACAAAAGAAATTCCACTTCTTTATCGCAAATGACTTTTAAAGAAAGAAACTTCATCAAGACAAAGCTATAAATCATACTTCGAAAACTACCATTGCATTCCTTGAAAAAATGGTGACTAATACATGTATACACTTGCAACATATCCCTGCAAAGTCTCCTGACGTTTCATCTATGGGCTATTGTGCCTTTCGTCTGCTAAAAAAGGCTCTTTCTAAACACAAACCCACCACGATAGATGAACTCTGGAAAGTAGTGGAAGAGGAATGGAAAGCAATATCCCTGGAAATATTGATAAAAGCTCTTCTATCATGGAAATCACGATGCAGACTTATAGTCCAGAAAAAAATGCTATCAGATCGAGCATTTAAAAAAATAATCTTTACATTTTAAACATTAATTAAGCGGCCGCGAAATCGTTCTGAAATTGTGTTAATACCCTCTGTATTGTTGTAATGTGACTCACACACATGCGTTAATAGCAGTATGACCAACATTTCAATCAAACAAATTCGTAAATTGCAACATCTTCTTCAAGCATGAAAGCTCATAAATTATTTTGTATGTTAGAAGCCAACATATTTGATATTTATATTCATTAACTTTTTATTTAAAAAAAAATCACTGTACGTTATTGCAGTTTTATCATTTACAATATTGTTACACAAAATTCTTTATGCATAAATAATAATTAAAAAGTATTAAAAGTAGTCTGTTTGGAAAACGCGCCATTGTTGTTATAGTCTGAAGACTTCCGATTCAATGCAAATAATTTTTACTCAGCAAGCAGCTGCAAATATAAAGTAAGAAAACATTACTTAATCTATTGTATATTCTTACCAAGATAAATATTTTTATCGCGAAAGTCACTTTATGGAGCACTGAAATAGTTTTATGCAAAAGTGTTTCACTCTGTATCCGATGATGTATTGACACAACTGCATATATATATATATATATATATATATATATATATATATATATATATATATATATATATATATATATATATATATATATATATATATATATATATATATATATTTATATTTATATATATATATATATATATATGTATATATATATATATATATATATATATATATATATATATATGTATATATATATATATATATATATATATATATATATATATATATATATATATATATATATATATATATATATATATATATATATATATATATATATCATTTCCCCATTTCATGACCTCGGATATAAACTTCACCATTCAAGACAATCTTCTTATACACATTCGAGGTATTTTTTGCGTTTCTAAAAATAAACGAAACAGAACATTTCAAAAAGCATTCGAACAAGATTTTAAAAAATACATTTTGAAATACTGTATTCGATTTTCCATCCTATTCAAGCAACAAAATCGCCAATTGAACTAAAAATAAGTTCACTAAATTGCACGTATAATATATACACACATATATATATATATATGTGTGTGTGTGTGTGTGTGTATGTGCATGTATGTATGTAGAACAATAATTAGATAATAAAATATACCTGCCTTATTAAAAATGATAAACTAACAGTTGTATCTGCGACAAAATTGACGCATTTTAAAACTTTCTATTTAGCTCGTTTGAATTATAAAAGTAGTGTTAATTTTTCAATTATAAACGCAACAGATACATTTTAATATTATTGCTGCTCATACAATAAACTATCTTGTTCAAGAAATAAACAGACTTCTAACACTATAAAGTACTTCTAAACATAAATTAAATAAGAAAAGTTATTTGTATTGAATATAATTAAAATATTTTTACAGAAAATTGTATTTTCACAAAAAGATATGAAACTACAATATTTGACGTACTGCACCAGAACTTTAATACGGAATTTTTATTAAAAAATTTGTTAAATGTGAGCGTTGCTAGGCGAATTTTATGTATTTTATGTGAATGAAATATATAAGGATATTGAATATGATTCTGAAAAAACATATTTCATATGAATCAAGCATAGAATAATTCATTTATTTTGTTTGTGTGAATTAAACATGTACAAAATGATATTAATGCCCATACAAAAGAATCTAACAATTTTTCTATTTTAAGTATGAATAATTATTAAGATTAATCTGCTTATTAGAATATAAAATTCAACTGGCATTATAAATAAATTTTCGATGCTTTATGTAAAAAAAGCAAATAGAATTTTTAGCGTTTAGTACCTTTTATATCAAAACCTTTTTTTTTTTATCACTGAATGAGTTTAAACTATAAATGCTTAACTTAGTTATTACATTAAGTCTAGGAATATTGGAATATTTCTAGAGAACTATATATACTTATATGCATACATACATACATACATATATATACATATATATATATATATATATATATATATATATATATATATATATATATATATATATATATATATATATATATATATATATATATATATAAAGCTTCTTATAATTAAGTATCAAGTTAGGTTATTGATATTTTTCGGCTACATATTTTCTAAGCCTCTAAGCTTAGTCAATTGTTTTCTGACTGAAACTCGATAAGCCGATATCAAATAATGAACTCGACATCAGAGTTCACACTTCCCCTTTAAGTCAGACTTAATGTAGGGTGATTAAACTTTATGAAAAGGTTTTAATGTGTAAAGGCCACCTCAATCATCGTCTGAATCAAGTATCGAACTTAATGCCTTCCGAATACAACAGCTATTAATTTTGTCGTATTCGAAAGGTGATCTCAAACTTTCTTAATTAAGTCAAAAATATTGAAACATTTTTTGATACGAAAGAGATGTCTATGATATGAAGGAGATAAATAATATTAAGTATTAAAAAAAATTAAATTATCCATTATCTTTAAAAAGTTTTAAAAAAATTTAAAAACTTTTCTCCGTTTGAATTGCATTCTATTTGGAATAAACAATGTCTTTATGAAAAAATGGTATAAAAATCATCCCCATTGGAAAAAGAGAAATCGTCCTTATAATCAAGCATAACTATACTGAATTCATAAATTTAACATATCTTCATTTACGTGTTATGAGAAATAGACGTCAGAAAATGACAACGTAAGAATTATCTTATTATCTACTATTAAAAAAAATGATAAGTATTTTCTTCAAGTATTGCTGTGGATATTGGTGTATCTTAGAATACCACTAATACCCAATAGTTTTGTTCTAATACTTTTTTAGTACACAAATACGAAAGTCAATCTTGAGTAACTTGTGTTTTTATGAAATAAAGATAATTTATCAATCCAATTTTTGTTCATGAAAAACTTTTTGAATACATATTTTGATGTAATTCCTTGAAGTAATTATTATTAATTTTTTACAACGAAAAGTTTTAAATCTTATTATAATATAAGCGAAACATAAACAAATAAAAATTCATGTGACTTGTCATCTTATTGTATACATATTGCAAAATTATATATTATTATTCTGTGTGCCAATGTGGTTAATTTATTTTAAATTGTCCGAAAATATGAATTTCTAGAATGTCGTTTGGAAAATAAATGTAGAGAAGTGAATTCAAACATTCTCTTGACCGACAATGTGACGTCATCAAAAGACGTAATGCGGTGAACGAATCAGAGAGAGACGACGCGGGGATTTAGGGCTCTGGGGTAAAAAGGTGGGAGCGCATGTGAAAGTTTTTAGAAATCCCTGAAGTCAGCGGCCGGTTCGTGAGCTGAAGCGATTTTACCCATCTTTTTGCGTTTCTATTTCTGAGTGAAAAGCGACGCTAAGTTGTTTGGATACTGCCTGATTCTGATATCCTTAAGAATATTGATGGTGTAAAGGTGAATAATACGATTCGAATTCCTGTTACTAAAGTAAGTTTTTAACTTCTCTTCTGTGAAATTAGCAAATAAGTTTAGTTCTTAATTTTCTTTAACTATAAAAAGAAACTAAAATGTATCTGCAGAATATTTTGTTTTATTAATAATTTTAAGCGATGTATGTACGCTTGGATTTGCTAATTATTTTTATGAGCTTTTGCATTATGAAACTCCTTCGATTAGATGCTTTCGATGTAATTTTAACTCTCGATATATTTTGACTGTGTTCTGAAAGAGCTACAGGAAAATTAGAACTGCAACTAGTAGTCTTACTATAGTTTTTTTATAATAAATGTTTTGGTCTCAAAGAAATAAGTGTTGAGTAACTAAATAATCTTACCTGTGCGTAGTTAAGAATGCTTATATACTTTAAATAATGTTAAATCTGTACATCAGAGGATTTTTTGACTCTGAATAGTTGATCTTGGGTAACTGTTCTTATTAAAGCTTCAAAAAAATTTTTTTAATAGAACTGGAATATAAAACTACTCTAGCTTCATTGGTGGTATTTGACAAATATAGAACAAGCATAGAATAATTTAGCACTTAGTGTTCAGTAAGTATAAACTTATCTTTCTATAATTTTTAAATGTTTTTTAACATGGTATGAATTATGAAGCCTTTAATTTATAACTCGGCTAAAGTTTTAGTTTACTAGTTAACTGTATCCGATCGCGCGCGCGTGCATTTAACTTTCATGAATATCCTGTCTTCCTGATGAACTCAGGGTTTTTGTGATTCCGAAGTATCAACTGTTATCTGATTGGTGAGCTCTCTGGTATTCAGGTCTAAGTTCGAATCCCACCTTGGTGTTGTATGTCAGAATAATCCACTTAATGCTAGATCCCAGTCTAATTAACCCTCGTGTGCGAAAAGAATTATTGAGCGACAAAAAGAAACCTCTAAACTACTGTAATTGTCTTTACTGCCTCGTTTTAAATTTATCGTTCAAAAATCTCTTGCGATTTAAGTTTAACTTAAAGTTTTTATCATGCTAATACTATTTTTCATTAATAAATCTACATTGATTTTAAGTTGTATGCCCATGTTTACTTAAATATTCTGCGATAATTACAATACAGTTATTATAATGTAACCGATAAGCTTATAACTTATTTTGAATATTCTAGTGAATCTTGCCTAGGTTCTTAATTAGATAAAACTTTGAGTGAAATCGCACAACAGTAATGCACTGTACCTAAATAGGGCTTAAACTGTAAATATCTTAAATGCGGTTTAACTAGAGTGTTAAGTTAGAAACATTAATTCTAATTGATTAGAGTAAATAAAACACTTTACTTGTTAACATAACTTTACAGTCTTCAAGTCTTTGAAAAATGTGACATGTTCAATAAATGGAACATTAAGGCAATTCACTGTTAATTACTGAGAATTAATAAATATGCAAACTCTGCTCTGATAATTTCTTGTTATTATCCGCTTATAATTTAATATTACAAACTACGCAACTCTTATTTTAGTCTTTCAGAAAATTCGTACTTCATCATGACGAATCAATATGTATGCTGTAGCTTAATATAGATTCACCTACTTGTCTGCACTTCTAAGACTATTTTCTAATCAACATGAAAAGAGCTAATTTAATCTGAAGTGTAAAATAACAGGCAATAAAAGAGAAAAAAAAATTTCACGGCCTCTAAAACTTGAGTGATGTGCCTTACGGAACAAAAGATCTTCCGTAAGATCCAAGTCTTATTTTGGCCCTAATAACCCCTTAACCTGACTCTGAAAGACTTCTGCCTGCTGTGTTCGGCATTTATGTTAAATAAGAACTCCAGATTAATCTAAATATTAACTTTTCGAAGTTGATAAAAAAGATACGGGTTCTTTAACATTAAATTTTGTGTGTTTGGGAGTCATTAGTGGTCAGAAACGTTTTTAAAAAATTATAAAAATACTTTCATCAAATTTCTTTCAACCAGGAAATTTAATGTTTTTTTTTTTTTTTTTTTTTTTTAACTAAGCTGAACTGGCAATAGAATGAACAGCTGATGGTACACTGGATGCTTTATATGCAAGATGCTATCAATTCACCCTTAGTAATGTGAAAGCTATGCAATCTTAGTAGCCGGCATTAACATTGAAATGAAGCTTTCTATGCTAAATTTTTAAAGCATTAGGAAATCTACTCTCTGAAAAGTCACGACGACAAGAGAATTTACAGAAAGACTTCATACGAAAAATAGCTTTAAATTTGTTTAGATTATTTTTAAGTAAATTGAACCTAGCTTTCTAACCTGTAACTCGAATCATTTTCAACCATAAATTTTGCACGATGTGTGGATTTATTCTCTAAGATTTATTAAATCTCTTGTGAACTTAATTCCATGCCACTATCTTAAAAATTTCTAAGACTTAGAGAACCGAGAGCGCACAATGAGTCTAAAACTAAAGCTTTTGTTGGAAAGTTTTTAAATTTGGGCATCAAAAAAAAAAAAAAAAATCATCATGATCTTAAAGTCAAGGGTATTTTTACCTGGGTAATTAGCTAAAGCTTCTGATAACGAAAGCTTACATTTAAACTTCCAAAGTAAGCTAGAAAAAATTTAAAGTTGTCATAGATTTTGGTTATCTACATTATCTCGGTGTTGTCTTAATCTATAATTTCGAACAATTCACGAACTGACCTTCTAATATGTCGTAAATATCTATGGAGCATGCTGTTATGAGGAGTGTTTGAATCACTTTAAAGCTCATTAATGTGCCGAAATTGAAAAATGCAGTGTCTGTTCTGTAGAATTAAACTCAAACATTTATTTAAAAATTAAAATTAGTAATTATAATTTTGACGTACTATTAATAACTTGTTTATGGCCTTACGCGACCAAAACGCCCTTAAAGAGCCAGCTGAACCTCCTCGTTCGTTGGTGAAAGACCTATCTCCCTATGATTACAGCGTCATCATGAGAATGAGGAGTATCCTAACACTACATGCAAATCTACTAGCGTCTATAATTGGTTTGTAACTTATGAATCGGAACTTCGTCAATTTAACGATTTTATGCATAAAACTAAACTTGACAAGTATTTAAAATGCGTAACAAATTAACCGTACCCAATCTGTCTTTAAAGGAAATCTGCTAATAAAGCAAATAAATCGACCAATGTTAAATAACTATGGAATTTTGCAAAATACATCTTTATAAATCACATTTTCATGAATAAACTGACTTTGCACTTGATTTTAACTACCAAAGTTTCCTTAATGTATAGATGAATTAAAATATAAACACTGTTTCACACATGAAGACGTAAAGAAATCTTACTTTTGAATCCACTTTGAAATTTAACATGATGGGGATAGAATTCCATTATTTAGTAATTTTCAACAAAACGGTAGAAACTTATGAAGCTATCTTTATAAGTTTTTACAAATAAACTTCATTGACTTAGAACTTAATAGCAAGATAGAAAATTTAATGTTTGAGTAGATTTATCTGGAAAAATATTTAAAGGAATTTAGTATTATAATGCAGTATTATATATAAAACTTAAAAGCAAATCTAGCATGTTGGAAACTAATACGTTGCATTGTCTTCATACGTTTTTATAAATAAGAATGTTAACAAGCACATATTTTAAAATTTTGAACTAATGAAGCTAGAACACATTAGGATTCTTCAATTCAAAGCAAAATTAGTTTTTACTTGATCAACAACTTAAAATTCTGGATTCGAAAGCAAAGCTAATAAACTTTACAGCTTTTCAGTAATGCTTAATGTTTTTGTCCATTGTATTTACTGTTGTCGTATTAATACAAAATAGTTTCAATTTTAGTACTAAAAATGTCTTAAATAACTTGATCAATAATTGGATCATACAGGTAAACAGAAATAACTTTAAGATTAGCTTTCAATTTGAGTTTAACTGCTAATCAAATTTTCCTAGTCCTGTTTTTCAATACTGCGAATCTCTTCCTGTTGCCAAACAACTATTGACTTGTCAATTGCTGAATAATTACCTTCATTCAGGTGAGCATATAGGCGTGAAAATCGTTCAGGCTCTTTAACTTTTCCTTAATACAAGTTGTTCAGTTCGCTTGCTATTGGTTATTTACATAACTGCTTAAAATTTTTGCTTCTATTTGAAAATAATTGCTGGAAGTTTTCTAAAGATGCCGCTTCTTGAAGTTCAGATCATGGTATTTTGCCTGAAGTAATTTCTGTCTATAACAATCGACCTGAATTTTACAAGTCTTGTATTTACTGTACCATTTAAATATATGCGTGCTTAAAAATGTTTTACATACAATTATGAGAAGTTTCCAAAATTTAACACTTCAAATATATTGAGTTCCTCCTGGCAAGTTATATTTTGAAATTGGTAATCTTAAGTTTTAGTAGATTAATGATCGATATTTATAACTGAAAATATAACATAAAAATTTTACACTAAATTTTAAACAGCTTGAGAAAAGTTACTGTGTCCTCTATTTGGTTTAGGTTTTCTAAAATGTTCTCTAAATGAAAATCTGACATTCTAATTATACGGAATGAACAAAATGTAATTCAAGATAAAAAATGTTTGAATAAGATTAAAAGCTGTGTATAATTTAAAGCAGTTGATTTAATTCAAATAAAATTCTTACCAGTTGCATTAATGAAATGCATATTAAAGCATTTAATTTGTCAACTTTATTTTTAGCCATTCATTCGGGGCAGTGTATTTTCTTTAGGATTTCGATACAAGAAAAACCACTTGTCGACTATTTCCTAAAATTAAGTATTACACTTTCAAATTTACTGAACTTAATATCAACTTCCGATTTTTGAATGAAAATTAAATTTTCTGAAAGTAATATGCTTACATGTAGCACTCAAAAGAATTCAATGTAGTAAACGTTTCTGTTTGTGCAGTAGAAAACTTGGCAAATTGACTTTCGGCAAACTTCATAATTATTAACTTGCCGAAAGGTTCAACCTCAATATAAATATCTGCTCTTTCAAACTATTTTCTTTTTCTAGAATGGCACCTGAATCGACCACTGTGGCTGAGAAAGTGGAATCAAATGAAAGAATTGAAGGAAAAGACGCTTACAAAACGCAAATCGTGATAAGCAATGTGCTGCTCTTTATTTTCTTGCATGCAAGTTTTGTATATGGAGTATACTTGGGCCTCACATCTGCTAACCCAAAAACTTGCATTTTTTGTAAGTTGACTTTTAATTTCTTAGATGTTAAACTTACACTCGAATATTCCATACTTGCAATGATATTTCCTTAAGCTGAAGTTTATATAACGCTATCCATGCCCAAAAAATAGTTTAATTACTGGTATGAGATGATATCTTGTGTATTTTAAAGATATATCTTCCGTAGCTTTGCATAATGCTATGACAAAACATGTTTGGATTTCAAAAATAGAAACATCTGGTAAGTTTTAAACGTATATCAATTGAATTATTCATGTTGTGCAGTGATCCCTTAAGTTTTCTCTTCGTTAGTTAAAATTGGTATTCAAGACTGAATAGTACAGCAACAGTTTTAAAGTCGTATATTTTACATGCCCAATAAATTACAATTCTACCTAGAACTGAAGTTTTCAAGTAAGTAATCGTAATTTCGGGAACTTCTAAATCTTGAATGTAAACAGGAATAAGTATTTACAAGCTTCTGCTATAAAAATTCCTTTCTTGAATTAAAATCGCATAGCTTTCGAAACCATTACCTGTGTTATTATAAATACTAAGCATTTTAATCTCGCCCTTATAAGTTTTGGTGGTTTTTAGTTCGCAATCTAATAGAAATTCGCGGTTTTAACTTCGTGAGCATACATATCTAGTTATTGCACTTTATACTTCACGCAAGAGTTCAGACAATGAGTAAAATGGTAAAACAATAAGGAAATGTTTAAATTGATATATTAATAGTTAGTAAAAACTTTCATTTAATAGCTTCTATTGAAACTGAAATATTTGTGCTTGAAATCTTAAGTTCTTTAAATTTTCAGCTTACATATATGGAAACGTCGGTGGTCTAGGTATCACGGCAGGAGCACACAGATTATGGTCACATCGTTCGTACAAGGCACGGCTACCATTGAGGATATTTTTATGCATTTTAAACAGTATAGCAGCCCAGGTAAGAAACTTTAATGTTAATAAAAATTTTTCAAAATAATACTTCATTTAATATAAAATACTTATCTTTTACTAAACACTTGTGCTGTGAGAAACATTTAACTTCATGATTAACAAGTTTTTTAACTTTAGAAAGTTGTACAAATTTATCAAAGGAATCAAATGTAAAATTATATGTAATACTATCTTAATATTATGTAATGTCGAAATTGCAGAACGACATTTATGAATGGTGTAGAGACCATAGAGTCCACCATAAATTCACAGAAACTGATGCAGATCCACACAATATACAAAGAGGATTCTTTTTCGCTCACATGGGCTGGCTTATGTGCAAGAAACACCCAGATGTGAAAGCTAAAGGAAAGACTGTCTATCTGGAGGATTTGTGGGCTGATCCTGTAGTTAGATTTCAAAGGAAGTAAGTAGTTACACATCTGTATTCTATATGAACTTTCTTAGATTAAATTGTTATGCGTTTGTATATTTTACTGATTAGTTTAACAGGTGATTTGAGATTTTAACAATTCATCGCGAGAGAGAATTAGTTTTAAATGATTAAAGTGAGTTCACTGAAACTATGTTCTTGAACACCTTTGAAATCTACCCTAATAGGAATGATTCTATGGGGGAATAGTTCAGTTAGAGTTGTAATAAATTTGAGTTCACTTCAGCCTTTACCCAACTCAAATTTTAGATCCTGAAACTAGATGAGTTTCATTTTGCTAAGCTTTTGAAAGGTTTAAAAATGAAGTTATGTAAAGAGCTGAGTTTCATGTACTTGTGTATTAATATTCTGTGTTCAAGTAATGTAAAATATTCTAGATTATCAAAGCCTTTGCAATGACTTAAAAATTCTTCAGTATATAAATGATTGATATTCAGGAAAATGGCAATGACTTCCCAATTCATTGCTTTTACCAAATGAGTTTCTGAGTTCTTCCCCTTCATTTACGCATCTTTATGTATAAGAAATTTAATAGTAATAACTCCTGAAATTTTCATAAATTTAAGAGTATGTTAGTAAGATATTTTTAACCTGTCAAACTAAATTATGGAACTCAATATTCCTCTTAATACTGAAATTGAAGTTATTATAGAGAAAGAATATCTGAGAAATTAACAGTTTAACAAGTTTTTGAAAACGTTTTAAATTCCGGTTTTCTATTATAAAATTTCCTCGTTAATTTAAGATGTTAATCTTTTGACGTTTGCATTTCAGATTTTACATCCCTATGGTACTATTATTTTCTTTCTACCTACCAACAATGATACCCGTTTGGCTATGGAATGAAACTGTCTGGAATTCTTTCTTCGTTTCTGCCATGACCAGATATTGCTTCAGTTTGAATATTACTTGGTTGGTGAACAGCGCAGCTCACATGTTCGGTGATCAACCTTACGACAAATACATAAAAGCAAGTGAAAATCCATATGTCTCCATATTTGCACATGGTGAAGGTTGGCATAACTACCATCATGTATTCCCATGGGATTACTCTACCAGTGAACTAGGATATACTCTTAACCTTACAAAAGTGTTCATAGATTTCATGTCGTTGATTGGCCTGGCTTACGACTTGAAGACGGCTCATCCTGAACTAGTCAAATCCAGAATGCTAAAAACTGGTGATGGTACCAGGCTGAAGAGAATAGATGGTGGTACCCAAGACTTCTG
The DNA here is from genome assembly GCA_030067965.1 of Latrodectus elegans. Lineage (NCBI taxonomy): Eukaryota > Metazoa > Arthropoda > Arachnida > Araneae > Theridiidae > Latrodectus > Latrodectus elegans. The sequence goes on along the minus strand of CM057820.1, from coordinate 78,564,269 downwards.
CGCAACATCTTGAAGTTTCCAACTTGAGATTGAGGCACAAGTTTTTCTATTCTAGTTCCTAAGCTTTCAAAGTCTTGAGCCTGGATTATAAACGGCTTGAAATTAGACTGTCTTTTCATAACTCTCATTAAGAGAACTTTAATTTTTATTAGCGATGACCTCGAAGAGGATTAACGTGGAATTTAAATCCTGTAAAGCAATTTTAATTTGTTTTAGATATCGTGTGCATGTGTTCTTGAAACGATGTTTCAACCGCCATTATTTTGTCATTGTAATCTTTGTATATCTTAGTATAGTTTTTATTTGTAAGACTTTTTAATAAACATCTCTTAATTTATTGTAAGCATTCATTTCATAATGCATATGCAACACTTATACTGAACAACTATTTAGATTAATTCCAGTCATCAGCTTTGTTTTGCTTGCTTACATTATAAATCTTGTTTTATCAAGGTTATGTATTTGAGGCCTTAAATTAAAAAACTTTTTCATCTGTAGTCAGAATTAGATATTTCTAAGTTTTGTATGTACTTAAGGTTAATCAAATTGCATACAGTTTAATTCTGACTGAAACGTATGTTTAAAGTTGTTTTAAAATGCATAATACTGTCCGAGTTCACTAGTGAATTTCCTCAAAAAAATTGTTACTAACAAAATTTCAAAGTTATACGTCGATAGCTGAATTGCTTTTAGTAAGAGCAGCTTTTAAGGTTCTCAAATCACTTAGGACAATTTCAGAGTTAATTAAAAGTTCTAGTTTGTGAAAGAGGGATTCTCTATAAATTTCACTGATTATACAGTGAAATCCTACAACAAATAAACTTAATGACTTTAGCTTCTAATAAAACGATGTATTTATGTTTACTTTTTAGTGTCTACTACACTAAATACTAAATAACTAGATTAACGATTTAGTGAAATCAATTAATTTATGCGATATTATTGAAGCAATCTTAATATACTTTGAAGTGATCTTCGGTGTCTCTCTAGAGTTAAATATTAAAGAAATTAAGACTGTTTTTAGTTGAAACTTCAGTTCACGTTCTTAAAGTTTCAAGAAAGTAACAAGGAGTACTAAAATTAACTTATACCAGTATCTATCCGTTAATTTACAATAAATTTAATTAGCAAATGAGAAACTTAAAAGTTTCTGTACATAAAAACGGACTAAATGTCAAATTCCTTAAAAGAAAAAATTTGCACTTGACGTTTCAACCATAAGTTTTAACCTCTATGAAAAAAAATCTTACACTATTATATATGGGTATTTAATAAATTTTAATTTTTCTATGCACTTGTACTTGATATATAACAGCCAGAGTATTTTAGCCACGCCAATATTTTTTGCTTTATAACTTTAGCTGTATGGACCTGTTTTGTCCAAACAATGGCAAAGATTTATACAGAAATTTAGTTTTTAACTGAATCGCCCACTTCTATTCCTGTAGGGTAAATAAGAAAAACTCTTTAAATGAGCTTATATAACTACAAAAAATTTTTCTTCGTTATATATAAGAGCATTCAATATTTTATTGCGAAGTGTTTCAAATATGTGAAAACTCAATTATTTAATGACCACAAATTCTTACAAGGAATAAGAAATATGATGCTCATTATATAGCCTACCCATAATTACTTCTTGGAAATGATAATATTAAATGTAATAGACTTTACACAAAATGTGCGTTAAAACTACTGAAACTTTCCTAGAATATAACTTCAATAAAACAGTTACATTTGAAGACAATTACAAAATAACCTAAATAATGATTGTTTAAATTGCGGAAAGTTGTATCTGAATTTAGAGGAGTTAGTAGTATGATAACCTAATCGAACTCTCGCTTTTAATTACAATTTTTCAGTGGATAAAAACTGAAACATCTGTATTATCAGACCACACACGTATCCATATTTATGATGATTAATGTTTCATTTAAGGCGTTGACAGTAAAAATAGTATGTACTTAACCCAAATATATTTGGCGAGACTCTGGATAAAGATGTATCCGGTTCTCGAGAGAAGGGAAATTAAGAGAAAACATCTGCTGAAGTGGGGAACATCGCATAAAATTAAGCTGCGTTTCGGAGAGGAAGTAAAAGAGAAAAAAAATACCGGTTCAGGTGTCACTAACTTTGAGGAATTTCATTTGAGGGTAAATGGGAACATTGGCTGTCAGAATGTAATTGAGATCCAAGTCTGAGTAATGTAAGAATGACTCAGAATAAATATTTTTAAACTACTACTCTCGCGGGATTGGCAAAGAATAAGATTAATTTATTTAAAACTTATTTAATTTTTCTCTCTAAATAAAAAATCAGCTCTCTAAAATAATTTCCAAGATAATACAGTATATAAATTTTTAAAGTTATTCATATTTTTTTGAAGTCTCATGGTTTTAAATTAAGGAATTCATAATTTATGTAAATAATCAAGTTTGGGTGACTGTTTAATTTCTCTATTCAAATTTTGATATTCCTTTTTACTGAAGACATGCATATCTGAAATAAATGTCTTTAATTCGAAACTTTAACTATGGATATTTTAATATAAATATAATTTAAGTTTGATACACCTTATATTTACACGAATGCAAATTGCACGCCATGGGGATATTACTTATGCACTTCTTCCTGTTCTAATTTTAATTTTACCAATTCCTGTCCTATTTACAGTATCTTTTTTGCATTTTTTTTATTCTTGTTTTTGTTTTTAATATCCTATGAAATTAAGTAACTAAACACACAAGAATTAAAATAGTTTTCTATAAATTTCTATTTTTTGTAATAAATAATAAAAATTTCCGAAAAAAAATACTTGTATATTTATTTATTTTTTTCAATTTTATGAGTTTTTCTCAATGCATTAAATTAAACATATTTTTTTAATTTACATTCCAAAAAATATTCATGTTTTAATGAGTATTTTTATATCAGTGCATCTAATGTGTGTTAGGGATATCAAATATTTTATATTTTATTTAGTAATTATAAGTGGTCTCTTGACACATTAATATTCGTCTTCATTCTATCCATTCGGAAACAAGGCATATCGGAATAAACATTTTCCATGACAACGAAAACTTCAAGCATAGCAAAAATAAACTTTTTCACTTGTCAATTAATTAATCTCTAATTATAGTTTTTTAATATAAAGGCACAAAATTGTTTATTTTTCAGAAACCTTTCTGTGTTAACAATTTTAGCATTTGCAACCATAAAGCACACAATAATATTCCCACTACAAACAGTAAAACTAACTTGAATTTATCATCACACACCTTATTAGAGGAACACACGAAAATAAGGCGAGTGGACTTAGTATACCAGAAAAAAAATTTAAAAATATTTATAAATCTTCACAAAGAATTAAAAATGTCACAAAAAAGAATTATAGAAGCTTTCATTTCTGTCAATTTAACTAAAAATAAGATGTACGTATAAATGTTTGGATTTAGCTAAAATCAGAACATTTTTTATTATTTCAAAGATACATTTAACTAAAGGAAATGAGAACAAGAAATGTGCTTATAAGTTTGCTCATAAGAAGTCAAATGTTAAGCAAATTATTGTCATCCTCTATTCAGGATATTTATTTACGGAAAAAGAAATCACATTTACTCTATGAAGCTGTCAGTCTTTTTTGAGACGGTTACGGTCATACCAATCAAAATTTTCTTCACGCAGTTTTTATTCTCTGGTGTTTCAAGAAAGTATGTCATTCTTTAAAGAAAGAAAAGTTCACAGCATAATTCTTACTGAATATACTATTTTATCTATACCAAATAGAAATGAATTTTTTATTGGACAACCATTAACGATATCCCTTAAAGACATATTTATTTTATACAAAGCTACATAAATTAATCTAAGTATTAGCAATACAATAGAATTAAAATTGGTTTTAAAATGTCGATGTAACTTAAATATAGATTTTATGGTTGTCACACTGAGCAAGAGTAAGACTGGCAGGATTTATATTATGTTCTAGTGCTCTAAATATCTAATCTCAAACAAAATTGCTGATTTAGGAAAATGAAAAACAACTTTTAAAACTCCTTGGATGATTAGATTTGCTTACAAGTAAAATAGATTTACCTATTTATGAATGAAAGGTATGCAATTAAAAATTGTAGACGATTCTTATTACATTTCAAAAATATTTTAGAAAGATTCAGAGATGTCTTTTTTTTTTTTTTTTACCTAGTACTATTTCAAAATAATTGGCTCAGGCTAATTTTTTTTCTTAATTTTTGCTCATATTTCAAACGAAGGTAATTTAAACAAAAATGAATTTAAAATTAAAACTATCCCCAATTAATATCATTTCATAAATATTAAATTTTGAGATTATTGAAGTTATTAATATTTAATTTTTTTTTATCAAAACCATAAATATTCCAACAATTTAATAAAATTTTAAGATTTGTGTTTTTATTTAAATAATTATTGGAGTATGATTGCAAATATAAGTCATTTTAAAAGGTTTTATAAATATTTATATTATAACAAATAAAATATACGATTGAAATATTCTTTTTAAACATTCCGTCATAACTGCATTTAAGCAACTTTTGTTGATATTTATTAAATGAATAGTTGAATCCTTTGTTATCATGAAAATAATAGTTGACATACAGAAGCATGTATTTTTTAACTTAAAATAAAGTGAAAAACCTTGTCTTTTTGGATTCATAATAATTTATTTGAAAATTCCTAATGCTTTATTTGAAAGATTGTAAATTAAAATGAAGAGTAATTTTCAGAAATTAGTGATGTCTCACTCTAAAATGTTAAAAGACGGATTTTTCTATACAATACTTAAAAAATGAAAGATGTACTTTCAAGGGAGGGAAAAATGAATTCATTGGAGACTGATCCATCATTAACTTCATTAAGCTGCAAAGAATAAAATGGGCTGTCCATATTGCTAGGATGGATGAGGAGCTAAGTTCTTAAATGCCAAGTTAAGTGATACAAGAAGGGCACACGTAATACACCCATTCTAAGATGGATAGAATGTCTTGTAAAAGATATGATGTTAAGAACAAAAAGTTGGTGTGCAATTGCAACTAGAAAATTGACCTGGAAAAAATTTCTTGAGAAGGCCAGAACCCACCCTGGGTTGTCGTGCTATTGAGGAAGGAAGTCTGTAATTCTCTAATTTGCTTCTTCTATTTACAATTATTTAAATAAAATCTATCTTAATATTCATGAATAATACCGATTCTTTCCTTCCATTTTGTGAATTTCTCTATCAATTTTATAAATTTGAATATGGTGTGTGTTACCATAAGCCAAACTTTCGTAGCAAAAGTTTTCCTTTTCGATAATAAGTTTGTTTTAATGTTGATAAATTTCAACGATCTTCCTGAAACATCCGCTGTGCTTCTTTGGGTACTTTTCCATTATATACCCGCTCTTGATCTTAAAGAAATAGCTTATTTCTTACAGAGCAGCGAAAATAATATAAAGAATAGACACGATGATTTTACAGACTCAAAATTTTATTTTAAATCTAATGTATATCAATCAATTTTTAAGTACGAAAATTGACAAACAATATAAATGGTAAACAAAGGTAAAACTAGTTAGTCAAATGATTTCTTAATGATAATTCTATCGGTTAAAAGAAACATCACGGGTAAATGCAGCAAAATGTAATCTTGCTTGATTGAAAAAATAAGATATTATTTTTTCAATCATCGATCACTTACGCAATCGATCACTGATGCGATGGCTGAACTCTTCCTGCCAGAAATAAAGATTATCGTTCATGTATAAGTTTTGTCAATAACTAATAATGATTTAGTTTATAAAATCCAAACATAAAATGTTTGTATAATTTTTTAGTAGTTTCTCAAAGCGTAAGCCTTTTTAAAAAATACATGATACATGTAAATGGAATATTTACGTGATTAATTTCCTTTTTTTTTTCTGTACCGTTACGAAGATTATCGTACGGGATAGTGGGCGATCGGTTAACAAACATAATCTGTAACAAGATTATGTTCGCTATCCGAATTGTTCGTTAACCGATCATAGATTTACTATTAATTTTTTTGTGAAATCAATTAATTCGTTCTGGAGATTCTAAAAATGAAATTAAAGAAGAGTGCAGAAATTCTTTAAGTTTATAAGAGTAATAATAAGTAAATATAGAGAGTGTCTTCCATATTAACAGTCCTTTTCATTTTGTTTTTATAGGGCGTTAAAGAATATGTCTAATATCAATTGCTTTTCTCCCTTTTTAATGTCTTAACTAATTAGTAGCATCGTTGTTGTTGCCATCTGCAATTCGTTATTCCAGACTACGTATAAGATAGTGATGAACAAGAGAAAGAAGAAAGAAACACTCAAATTGAAATAAGTTTCGAATTTGAATGAAATCAAAACCGAAACTGATAGTGAACTTTGAATAGAAATATTCTACCGCGAAAAAACATTTTTTCCCAGTAAGAATTTTGGAGTTCGATAAACAATCAATGTAATTCAAAAGAGATAAAAAAAAAACATTGTTTGGTCCTTTGGGTTTGGAAACACTTCACATTATGCTCCGAGAGCCTAAACATGTTCGTTAGAATTCGTTTTAGTTCATTATCTAAATATGTGTTCCTGGTCCGAAAACAAAAATTTTTCGTGAAAGTGTTCATTGTCTGATATGTTTGCCTTCGGAACTGTTCGTTAACCGATCACCTATTGTAATGAAAAAGTACTTTTATTTGTTACGCAAAAAATAAATACTGCAATCTATGATGCATCGTATGAAAAGTGACATGATAATTAATGAATAATATTTTTTTAACACCCTATATTGTCATAATTACTTCATGCACTACAATAAATGGTACATGGAAATAAAGAAATACATCATAAAACATTAAATAAAAACACTGTTAAGTTACTAAAAATATCTCTTACAGTAATAAACTAAATTATAATTTATTCCTGGCAAGACAAATCATTCTGCCTATGTTATTAATATGAGATATTCCCTCAACACTGTGGCATTAGTATAGCATGTCCTTCAGCTAATGTTTTTTGCTATTCTACCTTTGGTGCGAATGTTTGTAAAGGGTAATAGTCCATTATAAATTAAAAGTCCTGATCGACTAACTCTTCTTGTGTAGAAAATAACTGCCGAATAACTTACAAACACAAACCATTTCCCACAGTTAAGCTTGACAGCAGATGACAATGACTTAATTCATATTTCAATCTATTTGGCACAGGTGCATTTTAATCCAAGATGCCAAATTCTGATTTGGGTGATTTTTTTGACGTATTTTCTTATTTATCTGGTAACCTGGTTTTTATTACGTCATAGAAGATGCGCATACTAGAATTATGCATAAAATTCTATTTTGGCAACCTAGTACTTACGTCATCGAGCACATCACAATACGTCATCTTAATATAGATGTCACAATACGTATTTCTTCATCTCCCAAAAAATTCAGAATGTGGAATATTGGATTATACGGCATCCGAACCTTATAATCTAGGATTTTACATTTAGATTATACGACATATTTGATTCATATTGAAGGAAATTGTAGAAAGATTGTATTTATAAATTACCTTAACCAATGGGGGGAGGGGAATGAATTTAAATTAAGTTAAATTACGCAATGTGCGAAACATATGCAAACCAGTAATGTGTTGATAAGGTTTGATTGCATATTTATTGCTTTGTAAACTATTCTGAACTGTTATTCTGCATGAAAATAGGAATGACATCTTTTATATTATAGAAGAGGATGTTTTTCTTAAAAATAAACAAAATGTTTTTATTTTGTATTTTAGTGGAATATAATATTTTTATAAAAATCAACACAAAACAAGTAATATAAAAAAACTTTTTTTAAGTCAATTTTCCTACTTAGGTAAACAAAAAAAAAAAAATTATGGTCAATTATGTATATCAATATTTACAGTCAATTCCTACTTAGGTCCACAAAGAAAAATGTTATTTTTTTCTCCCATATAAAACAAAAATTAATTAAATTTTCAATGAATTAATATTAAAAAAATACTCTATTAACATCAAGTGTCATCCACTGCAAATCCAAAAAAGTGTATTCGAAATTGAGTGTATGAAAATATGTATTTTATATTATCAATTGTAAATAACTGAAGATTTGAGCAAGATATATATAGGGAGAAAAATAGAAGGAATGGAATAAAAAGAAAAGCCTTAGAGAAAATTAACTTTTCAATATAAAATTAGCAATACTTTTCCAGTTTTTATTTTAAGTTGCTTCATAAAAACCTTTATTTTATGTATAATTTGAATTTCAGACTAAAATTAAATTTTTCATTTAAATTTTTAGATTTTTGTGTCATTAATTCTTTAATTTCCTTCATTTGAAGTACAGTTATACATATAACAAATTATATATATTTCAATCAATAATCATTTAAAACTGATAAAAATCAAATATTTACTGTTTCACTTATATGTTAAGGAAGTATTTACATTTGTAACATTGATCAGTTGCTTTCATTAATAGAATAAATTAATTTACTTTTTATGCGATAGTGATTGTAATTCATAAATAAATAAATAAAATAATAATAATAAAAAATCACGTGTTGAAAGATGCATAATGTGCTGCCATCTATTGGAAACTTATATCTCATTAAATTGTCCTTAATATTCCCTAGCATAAAGAAGAAAGTAAAAAAAATGTTAATATAAAAAATTCTTAAGCTAATATAAAAAAAAAAAACTGAATTGTGAATTTAATAAGTAATGCACCTGATAAAAATTTAGAAAATATTAAATTTCATATTTGTTTTAAAAATAATTATAAGTTAATTTTTGTTTTAATTTATAATGGCACGTCTTACTCAAAAATTTAAATAAACGCTTCATTGTTACTGAATTTTTTCAATCACAAACCTGTAAGGAAATCAAAAGAAATTGCAAACGAAAATTCATAAGTTTAATAATTTAATTGTTTAAAAATAATGTAAATATTTCATAAATGATTAGCATGCTCATAAGGTAGTTGAAAAGATATAAAATAAAACTATTTTATTGGCTTTTCCAGCTTTTTTCATCTGATTATTAATACAAGGAAGTTTTATATACATATTTCGCGCTTTTATACAATTTTGTTTTTATATATGTGTGATTGAATAGAAATAATTAGATCATAGGCAAAATACATTTTTTAAATTTTTTAATCTTTTAATTATTCTATATTCAAAATTTTCAAGCAAAATTTTTCACATGAATTGATAATTCCAAAATGAATTTATTATTTAAAAAGCCATATAATTTCATAAATTATTTTTAGAATGATTTAAACTATTTGAAGCTGCCATTATGCATTAAATACGGTGATTAATTTTATGATTTTTCTCATTTAATATGAAATTCGATTTAATTTAAAAGTAAAACGATTAATTTAAACTTATTTTATTGTGATTTCCCAAATTATTTAAAACAAAAGTTCATAGATGGCGCCATCATCGAACTATTATTATTGCAAATTGTTTTAGTTAATTGAAAAAATTCTTTAAAAATAAGCATGCTTATGTTTATTAAATTATTCACATAATTTACAAACATAATTAATTTGTTTAAAATTTTTTTTGTATGTATTTGGTGTTCCATAGGAATAGACTATGATTTCAAGTAGAGTGGAGTAAATTTTCCGATTTTTGTCATTTAATTATTTTTTCTTTTCTTTCTTTATTTATTTTAATAAGTAATTTTAAAAAGAAGGTTATGCAGAACGTAATATATTTTTATGAAATATATATATATATATATATATATATATATATATAATTCATAAAAATATTGCAACTCGGTTACACTAGCTTCAAGCACTGGTTTGGAATGTAAACTGGAAACTCTTTTCTTACTTAAAAATTTTTATGCTGTGGGAGATATGTGATGTTTGAGTGTTGTATGGATGTTTGAGACATTCAGTATCATTGCATAAACAATTCTTCAGTTTCTAAGCAGATGATAAAAATTTCGGACTTAAAATCCATTTAATTATTATATTCAAAAATTATTAATTTGGATTGATTGTAAAGCTAATTTTATTTTTATTATAAACTGGTATTTAAATATAAGTTGATTTTTCCACAGTATATTTTGCTATTTTTTAAATCGTAAACTGCATTTGAGATATGTCAGTAATTTAGATTAAATTTTTTATAACATGTCCTAGTTATTTTTCTTAAGAGTTATAGATATTGATTATGCACAAAATTAAATCGCATAGTTTGATTTACAGGATTCATTTACTTCAAGTATACACAACAAATATTTTAGAATTATCAATCTTAACCACTTAAAGAAAAAAAATGAAAAAATTGTTATCTATGAATTTTTAACAAAAAATTATATTATTTCCTTGTAAGTAAGAAGAGGTTCAAACATCTAAGATTCTAAGACAGTGGAAGTGTGTGGCAGTGTGGCTATGCAGTAGAGTGTGGCAAAAACACTGAATATGCCTCAAAGATTTCATAAAACAGTGCGAACTGTTCACTGGTATATTATACCTTATAATTTTCCAACATATGTAGCAACTGCTTTCTCATGATATTGAGACTCAGTTTTTAAGTTAGGTTTTTGTATTCCTTGGGGACGATTCAAAATGATTTTAGAACATTTTTTGGACAGAAATTTTTTTCACCCTGAAGCTGCAAACAATATCTATACTTGCTAAAGTAGGGAACATCTAAGTTCTCGTTTTATGTCAGCTATTGTATTGCATTCATCTTGAGGTGTGATGATATGATGAGAGTTTTCTATATCAACTTAGTTATGGATCTATACTTTAATGAGCTTATAGGTGTAGTGATATGTTCGATTACTGCAGAGTAATGTACATCAGTGTTAGAAAAAGAAAACGCTCCAAGTCTGCAGGCTCATTCTTAACTTGCATTATTGATTTCTATGCAAGACGACATTTACTACCTTTAAAAGTGTGTTAAGAAAATTCTTCTAAAAGATTATGCAAAATAAGATGTCATAAGATTCGGCTATGGTTTTTCTATATATGATTTCCTTAATACTTTGATCTAATTCCTTCTTATTTTAAGTTTCTGGCATTTAAAACTTCTCGCGCGTAAAGCATTTAAAACTAAAAGATTTTTATGGGTGAAATTTTTTAAGTTAGAGTTTAGGAGTCAAGCTTTTGATAATTCTCAGCATATATTTCGTCCAACTATGAAAGTTAGTAGCTTCCAAATTCAGATAATTGTTAGAAATAATTGACATTCCATTTTGGATTCTATTTTATTGAAATAAAAGTTGCAACACCGTTAAAAAAAAACTGCTGTCAAATGAGTGATTTAATAAATTATTTCTATCTGCTAATGATACTATTTCTTACATACATGTTTTTTATTTACTTACTTTCCTACAAAAAATTTCCTCCTTTATTAATAAAGGGAGAAAAGCTTTTGCAAAAAGGAAGTAGTAATTCCCGTAATTTTATGGGTTGGACTTATTAGCATTTTTAAACATGGTTATTTAATTGTAATTGAATGTTCAAGTTACACTTATCATGCTTTTATTAATTTAGGTAGAGTGTTAATACGTTTTTTAAAATAATATACGATTTTTTCCTTATTTTAATTTATTAGCGTTTTATAATCTTAAAACTTATAAAAATATCTTATTATTGAAATTTAATTCTTGAAAATATTTACCATTAAGCATATTTTTACCAACTTTTTTTTCTTTTATAAAAGCAATTCTTTATTTTCGGCTCTAATTCAAAATCATTAAATATTTTAATACAATCCTAGAAGCTCTAATTTTATGAAAGTACATTTCTAACCAATTAGTGTGAGAACGTTACTATTATATCTAGCAGTTTATGTAAAGTCTCTTTAGACGCATAAATAGATATTCGCATTTGTACACAATGTTTGCAGGGTAAAAATATTAAGCAACTATGAAGCGATGGGTTATTCGTGACTCCCGAATATTTTTGAAAACAATCGAAGAGACATTCGAAATTGTGAACTATATACCTTGGACAAAATTGGTACTAAGTTACAAGTATATTATATTTAAAAGGCAATTACCACAGTGAGCAAGTTTTATCATAAAAGCAAAAAATTTCGTATATTCCTTAACTGTATAAATCGCCATGTCATTTTCCCCCTGCATTTAAATGATTAGAAAAACACTGCATAAGGATTAATTTGATTTCTTGACTAGTAATGTTATTAAAAAAAATAATACACTCACAATTATGGTTCTAGTGCATAGGCAAAAGTAGTATTTTAACCAAAGAGTTATAGGTAAAATATTTCGGTAATTTTAGAAATTTTTATATGGAGAAAAAGGACTACATCTATTTACATTTCGTTCTATGTCCAAGAAAATAATCAATTCTATTTACGTGTTCTTAGATTCGATTCTAATTTCGGAAGTTGGTATTTGTGAATCCACATATAACCTCGTATCAACATCTTCTGATCTCTTGCAATCTTGTCAAAACTGAATCCAGGATTCTTAAAAGTCAAGAAATTTGATGTACGGAAAGCGTCAAATCGAGATTTTTCATCATTGCCTACCTTCTTCAAGTTGAAAGAAGAATTAGTCAGTGCTCTAAATCAGTGATTACAGTTGGTGCAAAATTATAAAACTTGGAAAGAGGAAATTTTTTACCAAAATTTTACTGAGGTAAAATAGCTGTCAAAAATTTATGTACTTTAAAAATGTTTTAATTTGTGCTTTACTTCAAGAGTTATTTTTGTCCCAAATGCTTTTAACCAGAGTCTTTTCTTTACATTGGGTTTTGTACTAATATTCTTGTTCTTAAATCCCAAACATTTTTGCTTTCACAAAATTACGTATGACGTGATCTCATTAGGAAATTTACAGGTTTCTTATAAATATATATGCAAATAGATTATGGTTGTATATTAAGTAAAATATTAGATTCAAGTTCGTTTACTCCGGATATGTGTGTAATTATATAAAATCAAGAGCACTAAAAGAAAAGACTGCAAAAATGGCTTTATTGTGTTTTTGAAATTGGAAGCAAAAGAAATATGTTTAAAATCATCCTCAAACTAGAAGAAAGCAATTTCTCTTTGTGGGATTATTCCTCTTTCATCAATAATAAGTGTTTAATATCTCATAGAGAGAGAGAGAGAGAAAGAGAGGACTCTTATTTAAAAAGTAAACAATGAAATAATTACATATCTATTCACTTAAGAACATGCGATAGATAGTAAGATAAATCATTCTGTGACTTTAGAAATTAAAGGTAAGCATATGGAATATGGCACCAAAATAATAAATAAATAAATAAAAATAAAGCCAGAATATTCTTCACGTTTACAATTATCCCAGGAAATGAAAACTTTTACTTTACTTCGTCGAGCTATTATTCAAATTGTCATTGTGTATTACAGAAATAATAATTAAAAATAATTAGCGATACGACTATAATTTCACTTTTAAAGAATAAAATCAACTCTATTCCTCACATAACTTTAAAAGCTTTACAAGATATGGTTGCAAGGATTTATAATTTGTCTCTGGTAAAAGATCTTAAATAAAGCTTCGCTGATTGCATGTCGGTTACTTTTTAATACCCCAAAATATCAATAAACGATTAATTTTTCAAAATTAACAGCAAAAATTATAATTAAACTTTTAAACTCTTTTTTTTATTTTTATTTTTTTTTATTTTGCATTATGTTTTGTTAAATTATATTTTACAAAATTATTTCAGTTTGACTGCTAATTTTAAGATCTAATTTAATATTCGTATATTCAAGTACTTAGAAAATTTGTATACTTTGAATAAAAGATATGAAATCCAAAGAAAATTTAGCAAAATCGATTTGATGCTCAGAAATTTAAATCCTGTTTCCATTTTACGTTGTTGTATATCTTATAATCATGATAGCAATGTTCATTAGGAATCATTTTTTTCAATATGAACTGCTTCATATTTATTTTCAAATACTATCATTAAAATTTAAAATTGGTCTCATGAATTGTTGACTATAACTGCACAATGCTTGCTATATTTTGAATTGATATGACAGTTAACTAAATTATTAAATTTAATTAGAACATGCGATAACAATAAATTTGTTTGAAAGAAGTTTGAATAAATTATAAATAACGTGTGATGCAAAACCATGAAAATAATAAAAATTTCATCATTTGGTGGAACACACATTCATTAATCATCGAGAATCTAAGAGAACATAAAATGTTACATATAAAAGAGATACAATGGCAAAATCTTTTTCAAATATTGTTAAAAATATAGTTTTTAGCATTTTTATTTTATTTAATAAAGTAGATTTTTTGTTATATTATCAAACTGGTTTTGAAGGCAAACATTTATATTTAGAAAACTTTAATACAAGCAAGCTGCAAAAGAGTTATAAATGACTATTTTCTCGTCTTACTAATCGCTCTGATCTGAAATCTAATCAGATCCTTGAGGTCATCCGCTTTTAATTTCATCACAAGCCAAACAGGGCTCCTTTAGAAAATCCACACGAAGTAGATTAGCGCAATCTAAAAACTGTTTGGGACTAGTCTTTTCAATGTAGCGTTTGGTGCAAACTCGGAAGGTCTTGGCGCTATTAGAAAACTAAAGGGTTTTTAAATGTGCAGTACACCGTCGAGCCAAAGCAGTTTGGTCTCTCCTGTCACCGACGAAGACAATCAGTCATTTTGACATTCACTCATATTTCAAATTACCCATAGTTCCTGAAATTATGAATATTTAAATCCCGTATCTCAGTGCTGGCAGCCAAATGGTTGTACACTAGTTCTTCCGTACAATAGTTAGTAGGTTCCATTCTCAAGCTAGGTGTGGATAGTTGTAGTAATTTGGGATTCACTTTAAGCAATAGATCTCTGTCAAATAAGCCTTTAATGCAAAAAACGCTTCACAGACATGCAAATCAAATCAAACGTAATATTAATTCAAGTGCATTTTTTACAAAACGTTGATTAGCAAATGTATTGCATATGTACAGTTCTTTTTCTAACGCAGTCATCATGTAATCACTTTAAAATTTTTAGAAACAGATTTCAGTAAGAAACGAAACAATTAAAAAACGCAAACTTTCCCAACTTTATAAAAATATGTTTCTGTATAATAATCGAATGGAGGATTTTTCGTCAACAAATTAAATTTCGTCATATACTATTCAGCACTAAGCAAATTATATACTTACTTTTTAATACAGCTAAACTTTTAATTGATTTTGTCATCACACCAGCATGGAATTTTATTCCGCGTATCTGGTAATTTCAGTATGTCAACTGTGTAAAAAGCATTGCTTTTCTAAAGGATTTCTTTTATTGTATCTAAAAATAAATAAAAATTAAATTGATCAATTTAATTCCATTAAACTAGGTTCAGTTAAATTACATTAGTAATTGCGGATAGGTTGGTTGTTATTTGAGCCATATCGTTGAAAGTTTATAACGCTAAGTCAAAGGAAATCAAAGTCATGTTTATGGAATTGTCTGCTCTTGGTGCTGTAAATATCATCGTCTTATCTTGTTTTCGAAACAATTTACTTCTTTAAAACATGTTATCAAACATTGTACTTCCGAATTTGATGAACTTATTAATTAGCAAAAATTCGAATTGATTTGCCACTGTTAGATTGGAAAATAATTAATTACCGAATGTTATAAATTTTCTCTCTCGTTCCACGAATCGATTCATCAAAGTTATTAAAATTAAGTAAAAAAAATAAATACTAAAAGAAAATGATTTATTAAACGCAACTAAATCACCAGAACAAAAGAAATAAGGCATTTAATAATTTATTGCGTAGATTTATTGAAAAATATTTCGGTGCAAGATTCTTTTGTGACATAATTTTCCTCTGATTCCTGGGATTTTCTCTGAAATAATCCATAATAAAATAATCAACACTTTTTGTTATAAAAAAAGTCGTTTCTCTTTTGCTCTGAAGAACTTGGATATATTGAAGAAATTTATTGGACGTTGTATACATATTTAATTCCGAGCGGCAATGTAATTTATACGAATTTCCAAAGTGTATGAACATTTTTGGACTTACTATATACATACAAACAAGATCTATCAATGATTAGATGCAGTATCCAGTTGTCCATTTAGATAATTTCACTTCGAGAAGAAAAAGACAACAGAGGACAGAATACGAGGCTATTGCTTAAATGTTTTCTATACGTTCCAAAGATCTTTTGAGACCCACGAAAACTGAATGTACAAATATAAGCTTTTTTTTTACCATAAGTCCATACTCATACGCTATTCTAATTTATTTTTCTTTTCATTTCAGTGTGTAAACGATTCATACTAATTCATCGATATTATTGTGTACATTTCACGAGACGAATCGTAACTTTTGTCTATTTACAACTTTCCTCTAGAAAGTAAGCAGACAATTTTGCCCGAAAGGATTCGATGCCGTTATATACAAATCTAATTCGAAGTCTATTAATGTTTTTTTTTTTAATAAAATCGATAAAAAATATATTTATATAAAACTTGCTTTATTATTTGCTTTTTGTATTCAAAGATTCTCATTTCCTACAATTACATTTCCTTAATTAGCTTATATTTCTAACAAAAAGTGGTTTTAATAAACAACTCTTCACGTTTTATTCGTTGTTCTGCAAATCTTTACTGTATTCCAGGGATGGCGAACCAATGGCACGCGTGCCACAAGTGGCACGTTTGAAAATTTTGATGGCACGCACAAAAACAATTTTTTTTATCTTTTTATATATATTATCTTTTTTGATAGAAATGATTTAAAAATTATTAATCTACAATTAATTTATAATTTATGATATAAATTTGTAGCATTGAATACCTATCTTAGTATGTTAACTAAAACCGTCAAAGTACACATTTCATTGTTAAAATATGGCATGAATTCTCTCGAAGTACATAAAGATGCACAAAAGAAATTTTTTTGCATATCCAGTTTCGCCTTCTCATGTTATTGCATGTTGCCGTCGCCACGCTCGAATCAGAAGGCAGACTGCATTAGTCAAATTTTAGTAAACCGTCGTCTCTTTGAAACTTCAGTGACTTGTTAAAAAATATAATCGTTTATTGTAAATAGGTATAGTGTTATTTTAAGGTAAATATTTTTATATATTATTTCATATTTTATATATATTCTGCATTCATTTGCAAGAACATATAGCGTCCGACTGAAGTTTTAACCAGTAACAACATTAAGGTATTAAAAGTTACTAAACTTATAATTTATTTTGCTTATTTTCGAACAGTAAAATATTTTAATATTATGAAAAATTATTTTATCATTAAATCAGTGTAAAATATAGAAATAATTATTAAAATTACCTTGAACTCATATATCATTTATTATTTTCTTGTGTTTTTTGTATGAATATATTTTTGCAAATGAATGCGGAATAAATTATTTATTTTATAGCAATATTAAAACATATATTTTTTAAAATTTCTTATTATGGCTAGTTCAATAAAGAAATCGAAATTATCCGAAACATGTAGTAGCAGAGAATTTCAATCTTGTTGGACTGATAGATACGGTATGGTTGAAAAGGACAGTAAAGCAATTTGTATTTTATGTTCTAAAACTGTAGTCTGAAGAACATCTTCAGTAAAGCGGCATTTTGAAACCAATCATAAATTTCTTCTCGATCCAAGTGTAGAAGAGCAAAAGGAGTATATATCACGTGCTTTAAAAAATAAAAATGCTCAAACTACTTCTTTAATGAAATATATTGGAACCCAGTCAAATACCACTGCTGCTAGTTATCAAGTTTCAAAAACTACTACTCAATATGCGCAACTTTTTAATGAAGGCGAATTTTTAAAGGATGCTTGGTTGCAATATGCTCCATACTTATTCGATGTTTTCGTAAACAAGGAAAAAATTATCCAAAGAATTAAAGATTGACGATAGCTAGGAATACAGTGAAAGAGAAAATTTTGGGTATGGAGGAAAATGTACATTTTCAACAAAAATTTCATATAAAGTCTTGCGATTTTATATCCATTTGCTTTGACGAGTCTACCGACATGACAGGCTTTGCTCGCTTAGCAAATTTTGTTCGTTATTTTGTTCATAACAATATTAAAGAAGAGTTAATAAGTTTATCAATATTAACAACAACAATAAAAGGATTAGACAGTAATAATGCAGTTATGAATGCTTTGGGAAAAAGAGAAATATATCCTTCTAAAATTGTGTTACAACTGACGGTGCCCGCAGCTGAATTGGCGGGAAAATGGATTTATGAATTTATTTACAAAACGTATTGGACACATAATTCTTGATTTTCATTGCATTATTCACCAACAAACGTTATGTGGCAAAACAGGTTTAAAAATGTTTGATGATGTTTTGAGTTTAGTAACAAAATTAGTCAATTTTATATCAGCACGAGCACTAAATAAAAGAAAACTTCTAGAATTGTTATAAACGAAGTATATAAACTCGCGTCTTACAATAGCTTACTTTTATACCATAATGTACGCTGGTCAAGCCTAGGAAATGTTTTGCCAAGATTTGTAGACTGTTTGGAGGAAATAAATTTATTTCTAAATAATGAGAAAATTATTGATCAATAAAATCAGTTATTGGATGTTGAATGGCTAACAAATATTTTTACTGATTTATGCTCTCACTTAAATGAATTAAATACGGAACTACAATGTGTTAATAAAACTGTCCTCATAATGTTTGACTTAATTAAAGCATTCTAAGTCAAACTACAGATTTTTAATCGTGATATTCTTTCAAATTCATATAAATATTTTCCGAAATCAAATTTTTTTTCTGAATGTGAATATCACGAAAAGCCAAAAAAAAGGGGTGTTAACGAAAGAATTTTCAATAGTAATTCAATCCCTGATTCAGGAGTTTTCTGCAAGATTTACGCTGTTTAAACAACTTGAAGAAGCGCTTTAAAATTTATTTTATATTCTGATACAAAATACCATTTGAAAGATTAAATTTGAAATCCTTGAGTGGTTCAACTTTAATGAATTAGAAATGGAATTAGTAAAATACTAGTCAAGTACCATATGAAAACAAAAATTTGTTAATTTAAGAAATAATTTAAAAATTATTAAAAGTGATCGATTATTGGATAAAATAAATAAAATTGCAGAAGATGAAATTCTAACTACATGGAATTCAATTTCTGACACGTTTAATTGCTTAAAAATATTAGCAAACTCAATTTTATCAATATTTTCATTGACATGGGCATTTGAACCTGTTTTCAGAATCAAATTTTATAAAAGATAAATATAAGAATAGAATGACGGATGAGTAGAGCTTTGCATGCGTACTGTTGAAATTAACTAAATATGAACCAGATATTAAATCTTTATCATCTTGTGTACAGCAATAAAAATCACATTAAAAACAACTGTTTTTAACGTGAATTTTGTTTCTAGCATATTACTTTTTGTAAATCATTGCCTAATAAAAAACTGTTTAAAGAATTGCTTTTATTTGTTTATTTAATTATACTTACGCATAGTTTCACCACGCTAACATTTCGAATGAAATTTTATTGTGGCACGTTACCTACTTAAAAAAGATTTTTTATAACTTTGTGGCACGGTCATCAAAAAAGGTTCGCCATCCCTGCTATATTCGATCTGTAAATCGTAACTGTATTCGTTTGGTATTCGCAGCTATTCCTGTTTTATTCGTATTCGTTTTTTTTTTTCCCCAAGTTGTTTAAAACAATTCACTTGAAAGTTCGAATTCTTGTTCCTTGTCAAATCTTTTTTTTTATATAGTAAGAAACATTTTTGTTTCCCCATCAGGTTCATGAACTTGTTAAAATTTGTTCAACTTTAACAAGTTCACGAACCTGATGAGATCCTATTATGTATTTATATTATATTAAGAATTTTTTCAGATAAAAAGTAATTCTTTATGAAAAATATGATCAAACATTTATAAAAATTATTATAAAAATATTTAAAAAAAATTATTCGTATTAAAGCATTTTATTATCAAGTTATTTTTTATGTACAATCGGAATCCATTCTTCAAGTGATTTTCAATTGATAGAATTCCTTGTGTACATGTTATTAATATTTTTTAAAATTTAACGTTTTTTGTGTATATATTTTACCAATTTAATAAAGAAGACTTTTCAAATAATTGTGCTTTGTATTTGTTTTAAGAAATATAAATATTTTATTTGTTGAATATGTCACTCATCTGATGATATAACATTTTTTTCTAGATCAATAAATATGTTATGTTGAGTTGTTATCATTTAAATTGCTTGAAAGTTTACTTCAAATTTATCAAATTCTCGCAAGGAGAAAATAACGATACTATTTAATAAATTTAGATCAATGCAAATATTTTTTGTTGATTTACTCTTTTATGGAAAATATTACCAATCAGTTACACATAAATTGTTGCAATGGAAAAACCGAATCGATTACCTGTTATATGATTCTATATCAACAATTACACCATAAAAATCATTATTATCATCATTACCATTCTATTTTAAGCAAATCATCAACAGAAACATAGAATCAATAAAATGTACTGGAAAATGAACCAAAGTATTCAAGAATATTTCGGCTTTTCTAAGCTTGTCTTTTTAGGGGATTTTGACTTATTACTAAATTTGGAAATTATTATTCTTATCTCGAACAAATCTTAACAAAATTGTAATTTTTGAAACTCATCATAAAACAATTCTTATATTTATTGGTATTTTTAATACATTAGTATTACAAAACACCAACAAATATAATAATAGTGTTTCTAGTCCGAAATTTGTTATACAATCATATTTCAAACTTAGCTCCTTAATTCATCATAGCAAAAACATTTAGCACAGTTTTTGTGATGAAAATACCTGATTGACATTGACAGTTAATGAAAAATAAATGTATCTGAAAGTCTTCCTAATTCGTATACTAGGAAGTCTGTAAGAAATGTTTATAACATTTAATGCATCGAAAATATTGCGAAATAGAATATGGAAATTGTTATTTTTATCTCGAATAAATCTTTACTTTGTATTATTATTACAAAATTAATTTTTGAAACTTATCACAAAACAATGTTGTTATTTATAGGTAGTTTGGAATATAGTTGTGTTTTTAATCCAAAACTTGTTCTAATATCGTATTTCCAGTTTAGATCATTAATTTATCATAACAAAAACATTTAACAGTTTTTGCGACGGAAACAGTTAATCGACCTTGACTGTTAATGAAGAATGTAGAAATATCTTCCTAAATACCAGTAATTATAAGCTTCTTAATACTAGGAAGTTTGTAAGAAAAGTTAATGGCTTTTAATGATTCGAAAACAATTTGAGAAATACGCAGCTTAAAATAGAAAATTTTCAATGAACTTTAATAAAACAATTTTACATATTTTATATAAACTATAAAAAGTGTGCGTTTCTTTTTTTCAACTGAGTTTAAAAAATTTAAAAATTCTTTGACATTTTAGCAAAATAATTTAGCAATCTAATGTGAATGAATTTCTGTGCAGTTATATCTATGTAGTATGTATATCTATATAGTATATATACACACTGGCCGATATTAAAATTTCAATATCAAGAAGGAGTTGCCGGAAAGTAACGTAACTCAGCTGACAGGGAGAGGCAGCATCGAAAAATAAGTGATATGTATTTCGAAATGATAATGCAAAATACAGAGCGAGAACAGAATCGGGCTAGTAGGTTTTAAGACCACCATAGACAGCGATACACGGTACATATAAAGACGTCTAGGTACATGTCTAGGTAAACGACTCTCCATTCCCTGTCAACCATTTGCTAAAGGGCATCTTCTGATGGAGACAGTGGCAGGGTTTGCAAATGGCGTCCAATCATGTCCAAAATGTGTTCTATTGATGAGAGATCTGGCCAACACGTTGACCAGGGAAGCAGCAGTATACCTTGCAAGGTATGTTGGCTGATGCGAGCAATACGCAATCGGGCGTTATCCTGCTGATAAAAGGCATTGGATGTAACCCTGAAGGTAGGGGAATGTCACCAGCCGCAATACATCAAGCATGTATCGTTGGATTATTATAGTACTGTGATTATAAACTAGAGGTGACCTAGGATCCAACGTAATGGTGCTCCAAACTTGCGTATTGCCGTATTGTCGCTCGGTGGAGCGTTTCACTATTACAGCAGGATTGGACCTGTTTCCACGTCGACGCCACACTCATACACGGAGACAATCACTGAAGAAACAGAAACGTGATTCAACTGAGAAGACGATCCTGAGCCACTCCGTCATCGACATCGCTCTAATCCGGCACCAGTCTAGATGTTAGCGTCTATGCTGTGAGGTCAATGGTAGACTTCTTAACAGACACATGAGCGAAGGCCACTAACAACCAGTCGACGGCATATGGTTTTGTTCGATATGGGAGCATCCAGGATGCTTTGCATATACTGCATCATTTCGATAAGCGCGCATTACGTCGTCAACATGTCGCCACAGCCTCCCGTCCGCCGCTTCTATCTACACGTGCTGACGTCACTCTTGCTGCAAACGTTCCACAGTTCCCTATTCCTACCATTTTTACCACATCCGGTGTACTGCGGACGCTTCTAGGTGTCTATCAGCTGCGATTTTCCATATGGACCAACCTACCCTTCTCAGACCGATCGTCATGCCCCTCGTATACTCGTCTGTCTACTAGAACTGACTCCGTCGACAATAGCCTGGCATTCTCTTCAATTACAGGCGTCCTTTGGGACAAGAACAACCTTTCAAAGATTATTTTCCAAGCAGCAAAAATAGGGTGAATACTGCCCCATCTGCTGGTTCCTCACCTTATATGTTATCCTATGTGTGCTGGAGAGCTGCACATTTCATATATGTTTAAGGAGTTCTATCACTCACTTGAATGCAATGAATTAAATGTCGGAGATTTGCTATTTATTACAAAAATGATATAAATTTTCAATTTAGATAGTCATCCATTTCTTGGGTTAGCTATAATAACAAAAGGAAATCAAAATGTAAAGAGTATGAGTTGTGACAGATTTTGTTGTTGACAGATTCAGTTGTGACTGGCAGGGTATAGGAATAAGCAAAGGAAATGAAGAATATGTAATTCTGTTTTCTTATTCCAATTGAATCAATATATATTTTTTTTAATAATTAAGATTAGCTGTGAAAAATGCTAGCTATTCTCATAGTTAATATCTTAAATAATCGTGCTTCAATTATGTTAAGTAAAATTGGGATAATTTCATGGATTTGGTAATTTTTCTGTCATATTTTCTACAGCAGATTTTAAAAAAATGATTTACTCGACCTTCTTTCTTTGTAAAGTAGCATTATCTATTCGTGTATTTAACGGTATTATTTTACATTTATCGAAAATAACATTAATCTGTTTCGTCTAAAGGGAAAGTTTCCAAGATAAGGGCTGGTGAATAGGTTATATAAATATCTCAGGAGGAAAGAAAATTTCAAAGAAAAATGATTATTACAATAAAATAGCAGTGAAGTGAAAGCTAAGGATATATATACACAACAACTTCAGGTTAAATTAATGGATATGTGTAATGCCATGCATAACTATTACATTATAAATATTTATGTGCAAGTTAGTGGATGGAAAGAAAAACGTGACGGAGATTGACGAGTACTGAAGTGTATTGTTATATCTAAAAAGCAAATAATTGCAACAAGACAGAATAACTCAATCAGTATCTGGATTCTCTGGAGTCAATGATGACAGATAAATGATGTCTTCATAAACATAATATTTAAATGCATAGCAGGAGTTCCTAAACTACTTTTCACAGTTATTAATACCAAACGTCGTCTAAAATGGTATCACACTCATAAAACCTGGTCAGTTAATAAACGGAAGAATGTAATATGGTCTGACGAAATGACTTTCATAATTTTTCCTGTAATAGGATGGATGCATATTTGGAGGTCACCTTCACAAGCGTATGATTATAATTGTCTCCTTTCAACTGCAAGCGTAGTGGAGGATGTATCGTAAGGAAGCCGTATCGTGGTTTTGATCTGGACCAATCGCAACCCTGAGGCGAAAGTTCACTGAGGAGAAGTATAGAGAAATTTTATCGTACTAAATCCATCTTATAATGCAAACTTTGTTTCCTGTAGAAGATGGAATTTTCCAGGATGATAATGCACCAGTTCATGCAGTGGAGTTTGGTTTAATGAACATATGGTTAAAGTTTAACATCCATCTTGACCCTTAAAGTCATATGACTTCAATATAATTGAACCATTATGGTCTATTTTTGAACATTCACTATGGAGACAGTATTATCAACCGGCATCTTTTCCAGAGCGTTCACAATATCTCCATGAAGTATAGTACAATATTTCTTTATACACTATTCAGTCCTGGTATGAATCGATTTTTAGAAAAATCTGAATTGTATTATATACCAAATTTGGTACATACTAATAAGATATTTTTTATAAATCCATATAATTTTTTTAATATTATTTAGTTAACTTCCCATATATATTTTTATCCATAAAAATATACATTTGTACTATAGCGAAATTTACAAATATAGGTATTACACACATTTTTATATATAGCTAGTTAAAAATAAGCAGAAAATTATTCTATGAATAAATTTACTTTTACTTCGCTTAAATAAAAGTCGTTCGGTATTTCAATATTTTCTTCAATGAACCAAATAAGAGTTGTCAAAATTAATAAATTTTCAAGCCAAATTCAATTGATAAAATAAGATCGAAGGTCAAACTCGCACCTTTTTTAGAAATATCATCAAATCAAATTGCCTTTTCACTATTACTTCCTCGGTTTGTATCATAGAAATATTACTATTTGAATTGTTGAAATCATACATTTCAGTAATATCAAAATGTACTAAATACTCTTTTTAGTGATACTTTAGGGTATATTGAGTTTGTTAATTAAACCTATATCTATAATATAGCTATGTATAAGAAAATACATAGCTGCTTTCCGAATATAAAATTTTTGGAGAAATATAAAGAATGTTTTAATTTTTATTTAATTATAATAAGTATCATTTAATTTCATTTTAATTAAATAAAAACACATATATTTTAAAATATTACTTATAATAAAACTAATATATAAAAATTTTTATGGAACATGCTTTACTTACTACAAATAAATCTAATAAATATAAATTATAGTCATATATTAATAATTCTAAATTAAATTTAATAAAAGATTGTTTTTTTAAATTTTATGCTATTAATGATTTGTTGGGCGTATGTTCTAGTCACCAGGGCCTTAGATCCATTTGCTGTTTTATAGTATATTTAATAATAAACTTCTCTTTTTCGCCCACACGTACATATCAAATGTAGGTAATTGCATATTTTTAAAATGAATATAAACTATTTTAAAACTAATTTTAATTATTATTTTAATAAAGTTCAAATATTCAGTAAAATTATTTAATTGAAATGAAAGTAAATGCATCAGGAACATGACAATTTCAAGTATCTCTTATATTATACCATAACGCTAAAGGAAAAAAAATATTCAATTTTTACTTACGAGTAACATCTCAACATTGAAGATTTTACTTAATTATTACATTTTCTTTAGAAATATTATTCAGATGCCAAAATATGATAACAAAACGTTTTGTAAATTTCAAAAGCATTTATCTACTCAGTGAAAATTTCAAATAAGTCATATTCGAATAAAGAACAAATCATAACATGCATGGAGTTCCTTCAAATTGGACATAATTTTTACTTATTTTTCAAAAAGTGATGTAGATTATCACTTTTTCCTTAATTAGGTAGTGCAAAAATCGCGTGTCTTGTAGCTAGTTTATTATGAGATCTTCCATTATCATTTTTCATCAATAGTGTTTTAATGACCTTTAACTAGAAAAATTGGGACCTTTGAGTTTGACCTTTCAGGTAGAGTAAGAAGGGCAGTAGAAATACTAACTACCTCCACTTCGTGCCGGAAACTATCTTTCTGGCTTTCTTCTGGGGAAACGCCCTAGGAGAGTACACATTACATTTTTAGGAAGTCTACAAAGTCTATAAAAGATGTATTAAGATCTTTTAGCGCTTATGCTACCCTTAAGCACATTTTAAAAGGCAGATAAATTACAGTGAAATGTCAATGTTGGAATATGATATCATACAAACACTCCGATAATTTCTTCTAATTATACTGTTATTTACACTCCCAAATCATTAAAATAAGGAAGTGCGAGAGATTTTTTCGATGGTTTTTAGAATTTGTAAATGATTTCTACAAAAATAGAATACATCGATCTGTGTGGTGGAAATTGATAGAATAAGTGACGATTAAATTTTTGAAAACATACAAAATAAATTTTATCTTTATGAAAAGAAAAATTTTGACCTTAAATTAGTATTATTTTGAATGTAAGTCCTACTTTTGATACTTTTAAAGACAGAGAGACAGTACAATGATAAAACTAAGCTTTTTCCGTAATTAATTAATGTTATAAATTTTATCAATAATAATAATTATTATTAATTAATGATTTTACTTATGATAAAACGTTTATTGGTAATAAAAAAGAAAATATGTGAAAACTACATTTTAAAGTATAATAATTTTTGTGATGAAATATTATTCCTTTTTATTAATAAAACTTTTCGAAGGTTTTCTTTCGTTAAAGTCGTGTTGATCTCTTAAGATTACCCCAAATAATAAAACGTTAATTTTAAAGAAACAAAATCATAGAAGAATAAAGGATATAGAATCATATGAAAATTATGTCCGCGTAGTTATAATTATTTAAAGTTGAATATAAAAAGTTTTATGTTGTGCTTGTTGTTTATAGAAAAATTTTGTTATCTATGAAAATAGTTACTATTTGCGCGAAGCTAACATCTATAGTGGCAGGAAAATCTTATAGACAAATGCAATATACATCATTGTTAAAAGGAATTAGAACTACAAAAAATGAAGAAAGAATTTAGAAGCATATATCCTTAAGGTCTCCAAAGCCTATGTAAAAAAGCACTAAAGTGTCCATATAATCCATCGAACTGAATTCTTTACATTTACAAATGTTTTTCAATTCCATCTCTATGTATTTTAATGCTTATTGCATGGATTTTCAGGAATTTATCATTAACTAAATACATTTAACAAGCCAAGTGATGTGTTCTTATGTAGGTAAAATGGAAAAAATAATGAAGTGTCTACTAAAATTTGACAAAAATATTAAAAATTGGAATAAAAGAAATTATTTTGGAAATTCTTCTCTTGTTGAAGAAAATGTGTGTTTCATGGAGATTCTTCAAAATATTTATACAAAAATGAAATTAAAGATTGAACCTTAGTCAGGAAGTTTTACAAATGCATATTTTGTGGCAGATTAATGATTTTTTTAAAATTTTTTTTGTTTTGTACCAAGTGCCCCTTTCTAGTGTGCATGAGGAAGGACAAACAAGCAAAAGAAAAGAACATTTATTGACAAGGACGATGACTCTAGACAATAACAGGAGACGATGCCGCTTTCTTTTTCGAAACGGAGACCATTACGGGTGGAAATTTCCTTTTTTTTCCAGTTTTATATCCATTCGGGATTCAAACCCGAATCCAATGGGAGAGAGCGGAAGTTCATAACCCCCATGCAGAGTGGGTGGAAGATTGAGGATTATGAATTTATAATAAGAAACTATTTACTTGTAGCAGATAAAAGAAATTCAGTGCAATTTTATAAAAAATGACACCTAACTTCAGTACAATGTGATACATTTTGCTATATGGATCCTCTTTAGTTACTAATTTCTCACGGCTGTTAACAATGTCACACCTGACATAAGTAGATTTTCGAAATACCAGAAATTTCTTTTCAGCATCTTTAAAAAATGCCAGGTTGAAGAAAAATCATATACGTTTCAGATCATGTAAGAACACTTTATTATTGAAAATGTTGTTGCGACTGTTGTGTTTTTTGTTGTTGAGTAATGTCTTGTTAATATACGAACCTGAACAATAGCATATTCAGTACAACTGGATGCAAACTATAATCACCTTTCTTATGAGTTGATAAACTAACTTGCTGTTCAAGCAATGATGACTGTCTGACAGTTCTGATAGAAGAGAAGGCACGGGTGTCTTATAATCCATGATGCTAAATTCTGAGACTGGCGATTTTTTGACGGATGTTCTTATGTATCATGCAACTTCGTTTTTATTACGTCACCCATATGGAGACCTATAAGAATTATGCAGAAAATTCTATTTTGGTAACATTACGTCATCGCGCACGTCACGATACATCATCTTGGCAACATTTCTACATTGCCAAACAAATTTCAGAATTTGGAATCCTGGATTATGTGGTACCTGTGCCGAAGAGAATATTATTTATTATATTTATTATCTTATTGCTATAATTAAACACAGCTCATCTTACTCTAAGCTAACATCAATGCTTCTGCAGCAGACATTTTTAAAAATTTAATGATAATCATTACTTGGATGTTTATCATGCTTCTCAGCTGATTCTAGATTCTTCAAATTTTCTGGGAAGTATGTACGTGCTGAAACTATTGGATTAGTGTCAAATTTCTGTGCATTTGCGATTATTTATACGATTCTACAGCTTATATGATTTGATAATATCGAACTTATGCTCAATATTTAGGTGTAATTGGTTTTTCGTTTCATAATTAAGTCATTTTCATAGAATAGGCATTCTCACATTAGATTCATGCCAACGGTAATTTCAGACATGTTTTTTCTCTTGATTTCTCAATCCTTTTTTCATATATGAACCAAATGAGTCGTATAACGATATGGCAACTGAATATATTTTTACTGATTTATTTCTACTAAGACCATATAATATCACACAGTTTGGACAAACATACTTATTGATATGTGTGTTTGATTAATTAAATCACATATGCGACTCATCAAAAAAAATTTTTTTTGAGTTTGGATAACAGTTTGTAGCACAATCAAAAACTTAAAGACCCTACCTTTAAAATCTCCTATTTTAAAAGGAATTATCAAGCTCAGATTGTTAATTATAAATTTGTGTATCGATTGTTTAAAATTTTCTGTATTCGATATCTGAACATATAGTGTTATTTTTTATGAATGCTGTACAGAGTTTCGTTGATATGTATGATACGATTAATTATTTTTGATTTATTGAAAAGCGAAATGACTCGATTCATGAGAATCTTTAACAACGATATTGAAATTATGAAGGTTTTCATACATTGAGCATATTAAGGTTTAAGGTTCAGGTTATCATTTATCTGAATGAAAATAAGTAATGGTAGACTTCGTGGTTGCAAAAAACACTCGATATTCTAAATTTACGAATTACGCGCTAAGCTAGATCATTTTTCTATATGAAGAACATTAGATCCAGTCCGGTTAAACTTTATGTATTTAAGAGAAAGAAACCGATGTCATTAAGGTAGAGAGAAACGTTTCAGGCACACATTGTACGATCTTACAGATATTCAAAGTATCTTGGTGAAGTCTAACCTTTCTTAGAATTGACCAAGGTAAAAGGATCTTCTCCATGTGTGGAAAATGCATTATGACGTTTTACATGTCATAATGATTATAATGATGAATGTCATAATGCATTGTGACATTCATCTTCTTTCATTCTTAGAACTTGAAAAAGACGACTTGTTTCAAATTTCTCTTCCTGTTTTGTATTTTTGTCTGTTCATAGTTACAGGGATCTCTTTAGCCTAATGATTAACCTAATGACTGCAAAATAAAAGAGAATAACCCTTTAAGCAGAAAGTGCACAACTGCAAATATCTACACCTGAAATATGAATTACTTTTGTAGGTTCAGTTATTAGATGAGGCATTATGAAGAGTGTAGTAGTATTTATGCCTATTAAATATTCATAACATGAAATATCCCTCATGTTAAGTCTTGTGATGTGAGAATAGCAGTTCAGAAGATAAATTCGACACTTAATCGTGATTCAAAATTGAAAGGAGCTTCTTTATTTTAAGTGGGGTTCCGATAGAAAGGAATATACATCTGGAAATGCATCGTAATAATATAACCTAAGTAAATCGGACTCTTCCATTTAAGTTTTTTTTCAATATTTCAATAGTTTGTAGCAATATCACCTCAGGGCAGGTTAAAGGACGATTGGGCCCAATCGAGCCCCGCGTGTTCATCAAAATAAACAAAAAAAATTTCGAAATTTGAAGTAAATTGCTTTTGACAATAATGGCAAAATTATGAATCATTCCAATTAATTAAAAATATATTTATTTTAAGTTCGCATTGGATTTGAAATTTTTTATTTTTTAATTTATATAGAAGTTTACCTATTTTATAATCCATGGCATTTGATATATATACTGAATTTAAATTATTTAATATATAAAGAGGACCCCCCCTAAAAAGAATCCAATCTGACCCCGAACCTATTCCATCCAGGCCTGAATCACCTACATGACACCTTTCAGATAATCTATTGATTACAACACACAGTATCATCCACTGGTACCACTGAAACTTAGGCTAACAATATTTTCTCTTTCTCCGAATAACTGAGTAATTTATTCCATGTTTTTCTTTTACTTTAAACAATCACTTATTCTTAGTTCTATATATGTGTTCATTCTCTGTTATATTAGAATCTAATCTATCTTTCGATTCATGTCTTGAACTTTCCTCAGTTTCCATGATAATTTTCTTCTCATCAAAGACCTTTTTTGTTATATAAGATCATGCTAAACAATATTATTAGTTGTAAATTAAATATCGTTTTACCAATTGAGATAATAAAACTCTTGCAAACTCTGAAGAAATCCAATATCAACTTTACATTTACTATCTACACATAACAAAATGCACTACATTTTACGCTAGAATAAAAATAGCCTGATTTAGAATGTTCCCAAAATAGTTGTTATTGCAATAGTTTATTATTTAAGAACTTTAATAACAATGCAATACAAAATAATCTTAACTCTTTTAGACTCGTGAATTTTGTATGCTTATCATTCTTCATTTGCGTCACGAATTCGAACACACGTGGGAAATTCGGTTTCTCCTGATAGCAATTGAAAAGGCTTCATTTACTGAAACTGTTTACATCATTAAGAGCGCGAGGATAAAAAATAAACTTTTTTTCAATGGGGTATGAGAGTTCATTCTAAATGTATTTTATTAAAAACTACTCCAAGTTATTTTTTTAAGTAGGAATTATTCGGAATATGAAAATTCGTTGTATTTATATCTCCTTCTTTCATTTTTATTAACACGAAAGTTTCTTATTATTTCAGCTATTTTTATTTCCTTTAAACAAATTAAAATTTAAAATCGCAAGTATATTTGCTTCTTATAACTTTTCCACATTAGATATAGCAAAATTAGCTGTAGGAAAATATATTCTTTTTATAATTATCATTATTTAGCAATTTTATCATTCATTGTATAACTTATGAGAAGAAAATAAATATTGAATAAATATTCTGAATTTTTTTTTCAAGAATGCAATTCGACATCAAGAATCTGAATATGTTATGAAAAATTCAGTTCATTGTTGGCGAATTATGGATGTTCTTAAATTAACCCATCTTCTGATATCAAATATATATTTTGAAATTATTCCCTTTGGGTAAATATAATTTCGTTAATTTTCAGACAGATGACGAGAACAATCCTGAATCAAAAGGATTTTCCTAGATTTTTGCTTCTGAATTATATGCTATTCGTGACGTCATTTTAAAAAGTATAGAAACTTTCTATTAGCAACACTTTTCGAATCTAATTAATAAATAGCTCTAAGAACCATTGAGCTTTTAAGAGCAGTATGATCAGTGTGAGAATTGTAATGAATGTGACCATTTTAAATTTTCTTATTGTTCCCTCATAATATGACTTTTTTCCTTGGAAATAACTGCATTATGTTGGAACATTTAAGAACCTAAATAAATTCATAAAAATATATGGGCATTCCCACAGTACGTTTCTTCATTGGAGCAAATAACAGGATATTTCCCTCGTGATACCTAGTTTACTAAAATTTTAAATATTGATGCTTATGAATCAGAATTATCCACAATTTATTTTAACTGTCGTATTATATGCAAGAGGTAATTCAAATACCAATGACGCTTAAGTTCCTTAAATATACTTTTCTTACATTCAATATTTTTCAATTCTCTTTACAAATTAATCGTTAGTGCTTGTATATTTGATACATAGCTTAAAAAATAGTGTTTTCCATCTATTTCTCCTGTGAATCTGAACGGCTTCATACGTCTGGTGTAAGCACTCGGCTGATTGAGCCTTTCATCCCGTCAGTTGGTCGATAAACTGAATAGCAAGCATACTTGCCATCGTGGGCGTTTCGCGTTAGGCTGACCACTTAAAACCGGAATAAATGCTTAGCACCCCTTGGGTCCTCGGTCAGGAAAACACATAGTGTAGTACTGTAGGACTTGGCTCACAGTGGCTGTCGTGCCACAAGATTATAGTTTTAATTTAATAAATACTCGGTGGTCATCTATTATTTTTGGTCTAATCAGTTCCTTCAGTTTATACTATAAAATTAGGAATTTTTATGTAACTTTTTAATTAAAAATGTTAATTTGATTAAGTAATATAATTTGGATTATTTACATATACCTACAAAATTTATGTTCTAAATTATTAGAATTATCATTTTGAAATGCTCTTTCTTCATAAATAACATTTTTAATATTTAATTATTTTATAAATAAAACAGAATATTTTTTTATTAAAAAAGTATCTGTTGCGATGAATGTGAGGCAATATCGTTATTTAACGAAGTTAGGAATATAAATTATCATTATTAAATTACAGTGTAACTAAATTGGTTTTGAATATGGTTATAAAGAAGAATGTGAAAAAATAACGGTATTCAGAGAATTTAGGGTTATAAACTAATTTTATTATAGGGTTATTAAATGATCAAATTATATAAACTCTTTAATAACTTTCAGAAATTTTTAAACGTTAATTTTTTTTTACAAAAGAACTTAGAAATTTTAAAATATTGTCATTCATCATAGTTTTATAAACATTTTCGTGAAATCAAATACTATGCACAATGACAGATCTCATGAGTCTTATATTAGTAATACCTTATTAGCCATTTTTAGAAAGAAGTTACATCTTTTATAAAGTAAATACAGAAAACTAGGAAACCGTAAATGCATTTTGATTTGTAAAAAACAAAACTGTAAATTTACTGAAAACTTGAAAACACTATTCATTTTTACAATTCATTAATTAAACTTGTAGGTTAAAAAGTGCGCCATAAAAGTAAAATCAACGCACCAGAGAGAGCGAATACATTTATTAAAGAACTGAACTTACAATTATTATTTCGTTGAATAATGTTTTTTTTTCTCATTTAAATTCCTTTATTTAATTTTATAAGTAATTTCATAAACTTATATTATCTATTTGATGAATAAAAAAATGAAGAAACTCAACGCGCGCGAGAGATACTTTATAACAAATAAAATTGCACTCATCAAAAATAGGTATGGAGTTCATTTTGAGAAATGAATACTATTTATTTTATTATGTTATTTAATTCATATTTTACTGGGAGAGTAAGAAAAAAAATCATTTTTTAGAATATTCATATGTGATGCTAAATTAGGAAAAACAATGTAAAATAAAAAAAAAATATTTCAATAGCTAATACTGATGCATGACTCAATATATCCTTTTATTATAATTATATTAGACGTTAATAAATTAAATCCATGTAATATAGGGACACAAAAGATATTTTTATATTATACTTTGAGTAATTTAATATCGTGAGAGTTAAATATCCTAATTCTTATGCCATGAGTAACCCATACTGGGATACGTTTTTAAAGCTTTTCGCGGACACTTTGTTGTAATGCTTTTTATGGG
This sequence comes from Latrodectus elegans, assembly GCA_030067965.1. Lineage (NCBI taxonomy): Eukaryota > Metazoa > Arthropoda > Arachnida > Araneae > Theridiidae > Latrodectus > Latrodectus elegans. Next base: position 78,530,381 of record CM057820.1, on the reverse strand, counting down.
AAGTTCTTTAATGCACAAAATAAATCTCATACATTTATTTATTTATTCACAGTTTTTATTATTAATTAACAAAGTATTTAAGTTATTAATATGCATGAGAACTTATATTTTGTCATATTTAACAGAGTGGTGGGGAAAACATTTACGTGCACATTTCAAAAAAATCTTTCTTGATTTCTTTACTATGCAATTGAGAAAACCTAAACAAAGTCATCAATTTCTAAATCTTGCGTACTCGTAATACAACCTTATATGGAATCTGGAATACCCACACGGCAAGTGCGAAGGAGTTAAAAATAAAACCAAGGAATCAATCAATAAAAACAGATGTACTAGGGAATTCTTAAATCATTGGTGACATAGTAACAATCGATAGAACAGCGAGAAGCTGCCAACAGTTAATTAATGTACTCTTTGCACGAGATCTTTCACTTTTTACAAGTCTTTTTGTTTTCTTGTTACTAAAAATAGTTTGTTGATATATTTTCTGTAAAAACTATCAACGAGAAAAAGTTGAAATGTATATTGACAAGTATTTATCAAAGAAGATTAATTCTGGTGGTTTCAATAGAACATGCTCTCCAAATTAAATTGATTGACTAATTTATTTTAAGACTTAATTTTCTAATTAAATTCTGCTATGTGATATTACATGCAAAATATTATATAATGCAAGTAAGATTAAAAGGTCACGGTTATTTCAAACATGAAAGTTTTAGAAATAATATATATATTAAAAAATCAATATTCCTTGTATAAGACAATTTGTGTGTCATTTATGAATTCTATGCTTAAACATAAATAGCTAATAATCATAATACAATAATTAATGATGAATTCAAATTACTAATAATTTAAGCTGTCAACAGATTCATGTTTCTTTAATTTGATATTCAGTACCTTAAATAACTAATTCTTTCAAATTTTAAAGAGAAAAAGTTTTATAATAATTCCATCAGAATTTTTTAAATTTTATTTATTATTTTTATTCGTACACACATTTTTATAGGTTTAGATCTTTTTACTATTTCTGACAGTTTTAGGATATTACTAGTTTAAACGTAAATGTCTCAAAACTATTAAAAATAAAAGTGTTTAGATTACCTGAAGGTATAAAGAGCATTTGATATCAGGCTCTATGCAGATGTATAGTTTGGTTGTGAAAAAGCTTGGAGTTCTGTGTGTTTTCTAATTATTTTAGTCAATTTGAAATTCATTACAGATTGACTATTCATACTGCAATTTTAATTAATAATAATATCAAGTAGCTTCGAATTGTTTTTAGAGTTGAGTTTAAGTGAGTCAATAAAGCTCAATATAAATTAAAGCAAAGAGTAAATCAATAAATTTTTTATTTTTAACCGTATAAATTGATTAGAAATAAAATGGTAGATTTAAAATGTACTGTGCAAAAATTGGTTGGATGTAAATAAAATATTAAATTTACATTCTTCTCTGATTGTATTTTATTTTAGACATGACAATGGATAATATAAGTACATTTTATTTAGATATTATATAATACATAAGCTTCGACACATTTACTTATTACTTAATTTTAATGTAAGAAATAGTATCTCTTATGGAATTACTTAATGCAAGTTAACATACATAAAACCTATATAGTGAGGCATGTAGAATATGTCATGGTCGCAATGTCCTCCATCTGAAATGATAACCTCTGAGTGTCAAGCCAAATCTGGGGATCTTCTGCTAGGTCCCTACTTCCATATTACGAAGAACCACTTTCAATGGCATACCTCTGCTGGGTGCCTCACTGCATAAGTTGCCATCACTTGCGCCTCTTTAAGAGCTGAAAGGGGAAATCCTAGGAGATGGGCGTGATATAACAACATAGTGGTATATATGCAGCAATTGAAATTGGGTAACATAAATGTTTGTTATAATTTGGGACAATCTTACAAATGTTAAGGAAACAGATAATGTAATACATCAAACGAGATGAATATATTCAATGCTGACAATATTGTACTATGCATTAAAGTTACGGGTAGTTTAACAATATCTATAATCATGCGTTTTCATTATTTACCATGTCATCAGTTTCATGAATGCTATTAAAGAATCTCCTCACAATTTTGATAAAGGGTTTTACGAGTTGTGATTATAGTCTTTATTCAAAGCTGTTGAAATTCAGCATTAAATATGAATGGATGTCCTCATTTAAAATAAATATATGTATTTACGTATTTTATGGTTAAAAACATTTTACACATAAATTCTTTAGTACTGAAATGTATATCATAAAACTTATGTATTAAAGACATCTGAAATCTTTTTGTTTTATGTATTTCATTTTGTGCAAGATGTCACGTACTGATTTTTTTTTTTTAATCAAAAACCAAAATGTCTCTAAATCTTTCATCCTACCAATATTTATAATCCAATATCTGGTTCATTATTTTTAAATAAGAAAATATAGATAAGAGCAAGAAATAAATTATTGAAATATATAGATATGAAATTTTTACTTACATTTTCTGAATCACACCATTATGGAACGAATCACCTTAACGAATCCTTATAAACTTGTTTTTCACTTCCATTATTTTTATTTATATTGCTTTTAAATTTGAGAGAAATGCAATAGTCTTATGAAACACATAATGTTTACCTTCAGATTTCTTTTTAAACTTATGAATATAATCAATTAGCAGCCAACATTTTCAATTCAGAGCCTATAATTTTTAAGAGTTTTTAAAGAATTATCTTCATTTTTTTCTAGTAGTGTACTTTAATTAACATTTGAATTTATGCAATAATTATTCGTAACCGAAATTGGCAATTTCTTTTGACATTAACTTTTACGGACAAAAATTAAATATGTTAACGAAGAAATACGAAGTAAAAATATATCTTCAGATATAATTATTTAAAATAAAATACTTCTGATAAAAATATTTCAAATTTTTCCTACCTCAGAAGATATTTAAAAATTCAAATACACACACACACACACACACACACACACACACACACACACACACACACACACACACACACACACACACACACACACACACACACATATATATATATATATATATATCTTGTGTTAAATTTAATTAGAATCTTAAAGGTAATCGCCAAAAACTTGGGACTGTATTAGACATAAGAGGCGGGCTTATAGAATTTACACGTATTAATAGATCCTTCAGGAGCTCATCGCCAACTGTGAATGGTGACAAATTTGCTGTTTATCGCGTTGTTTGACTATGCAACAAAATAACGAGATGATTGGCTGTGTTCAAGAAATTCGGATGTTAGAAACTGACAACCCTAAATTATTGTAATAACTAAAATTTAAATTGAAGATTTTATTCAAATGCTAAAATTAACAACGTTATTTGTATCTAATAAAAATATTAATTAAGAGAGTGGTATTCAGTATTACCTATATCATTTAATGTGTGAGCTTCGTTTTCATTTGATTTAATTTATATTGTTCGATTGCATGATTTAGTTTTCTTTTCTCACATTTGATCATGTTACCTAACTAATATGTAGTTTAATCTTGTTTTAATATAATAATTAAAATGATTCATTTCACATTACTTTAACAATAAATATCTGTACATGTTCTTTTACAAAAATTTATCTTTTAATATATTTGAAACTTGTGCTTGATATAATTTTTCGGTTTTACTTTTATTAATAAATCTGGTTTATTATAAAATTAATAACATTGATAATAATAAGCAATTAATCTAAATTATTTAGCATTGAATTCCAATGCTTTCTTTTTTAGACTTTATAATCAAGAAGCCTTAAGAGAATCATGGTGAAAATAATAAGTAATTATTTTTAAAACCATGTAGAATATTTTAAAGTTTCTCATTATTAATATTTCTTATAACGGACACAACATTTTGGAAAAATTTTGGAGCATAAAAGCCTTGCAATATTCAAATTCGAAGAAAATTTAAGGCTCGTTTATAAAAGTTAATTTTTATTATTACTGAATCTATTTTTTTATAAATCGTAGATAAATATGCTGTATGAATTGCTTCAAATTTCAATTAATTTAGATGTATGATTTCCTTCAACAAGAATTTAAATTTAAATGAATTAAAAAACGCATTTTTTGCCAAATAACACATAAGTATTTATTTAATTTAATAAATTTTAATGTTTAAAACATGCATAACAATGATTTTTTAATGCATCTATATTATATTCCTATTAGTTTGAATGTATTTTAAAATTTTTCTTGAAATTTATAAAAGTTTAAAGATATATTAGCGTATATTATAAGTAAATGTCTAATTTATCTTTAGAATAATAAATGAAAATCACTCATACTACAAAAATTTACTCATCTTCCAAAAATTTACAAATGTAGAATTCAAAAATGAAACATACAAATATCATTTATACAATAAATGATATCATCGAATTTAAAAAAATTAATGCAATAATATTGATGTTAATCTTATAATCCATCATGTTTCAAACAAAAAATTTTTGTATGAATTATTGTAACTAAATATAACTTGAAAATTTATGATTTTCCACATTTAATATATGAGAGTATCAATATTTAATTAAAAAACAGCATATTAATATTTTAAGTTTAATAGATACTCTTTTCTTATGAACAATAGAACATGACACTTAATAATAATTATCTCATTACAATAAATGTGAAAATGTATACATTTATTAATAAATCTTTTAATCATTTATGCATGGTTATAAAAAGTGAGAACCTTCAATAATGACCTAGAAAACTCTACCTGGTAATGACTTTGACTTATAATTCTGTATTATATTTAAATCTGAGCATAACCACAATCATATTCATGAATTTTGTTTTTCTCATAAATTATGAAACGCAATTAGTAATTCCTAATGATTTATGCAAGAAGTAGCGTAAAAAAATCAAGACCTCAAAGAAACTTTGAGCAAGAACCTGTTTAAAATTCCAAATATCATAAAAGTTTCTTTTATAAGTAGTAATTATTTTAATTATCGAAAGCAATTTGAATACTGAAATGATAAGAATAATTGTGATAAGCTTTGCAATTTAGACTTTCAAAATCTTTACTATTTCACAATATTAGAAATTGATCGATCTTGTTGCCAAAATGTACTTAAAACGAGTGCATGTAAAAAAATCTTTATCAATATCAAAATTCGTGATTCCTTTTTCGATAGACATGAAAAAATGAATGGAATGTGCATCTGATTGCTGAATTGAAAGATTTCTGAAGACTCATCCGTCAGTTTCTTTACTTTGAAAGTACAAACTGATGACAGACGGTTCGACATACGATAGTTCATTTGGAACATTTTACTGATAGGGTCGCTTTTTATCGAATCACGATAGTGTAGTAAATAGTCACATGCAGATTAAAAAAAAATTCAGCTAATTTAAAATTAAATAATATACATAAATAAGAAAGAAATATTTTAATAACATACGTTAAAAGGATCATGTAATTGGTTACATATTTTCCATAACATGGAAAAATTGTTCACGATGAGGAAAGAAAATGATAAATATTTTATATTAAATTAATTAAATATTTGAAAACAATCGTTATAAGTTTCTTATAATTCCTTTATTATAATATTTATAATATATATAATATATATATATATATATATATATATATATATATATATATATATATATATATATAATATACGTATTTACTATGTACCAAGGAAAATATATAAGATATCCTTTAAAAATTAAGCTAGTGATATATTTAAGACCACCAGTTGCTCATTTTTTAAGCGTTATTTTAATATTAAATAAAAGAACGATATAATAATAAGTATATAACAATTCATTTTAGTATTTTTCGATGCGTCTTTTAAATATTATCTAATTATATTTTCAAAAAGAATCACCAACAAGCGCTTTTAGATTTGGTCTACTTTCATATTTCTAGCTGTAATAGAGTTTGAATTTTCATAAATAAAACAATTTAAATTATATTTATATAATAAAGGATAAATTTTAATATACTTATCTTTTAATCTTTCAACAAAAATTAAGCAATTTAAAAAAAAAAGGATTTAAAGTTTAGGAAAAATACATGAAACATTCAGAATGTCACAACGATTTTTGTAAATCGTTAATCAGCACTTATTAGAATTCATAGGGAGTTATAAAATGAAAAAAAGTCACATTTTTTACAATAAAATTGAACTGTTGTAATTAAGCTATAAAATTGTATATTCTTAATGTTGTACCAAACTGAAACTAATTAACTAAAACGATTAAAAGTATACAATCAAATTTTCCTTGCTTTTTTCCAGTTTTTATTTTTATTTTACACTGTTTTCATAGTAAAAAATAAAGGAATTTAAACTCATTTGAAAGTTTTTTTACAAATGCGAAGAACTTCCGAACACAGCTTATATTTCTCTTTATTTTCTATAAGGATTTTTCAGTTAATTTCATTCAAAAACTTCATATAATAAATATACGTTAAAACTTATCGTTCATTCTTTTTTCGATTCGAATGCTTATTAGAATTCAACAACTTCTTAAAATTACAGCTGAGGGTTTTAAAATGAATTTTTCCATATTTTTTGAATAACGATTTTGTTATTCATGATATCTTAATCTGGTAAGTTTGATTTGCAACTTTTCAATTTTTCTCATTATGATTTTAGACCCAGAATAGTTTTTAATGGCAGTTATTTAAAATGATGACTAAAAATCCTTTTGTTCAATTCTTCCGCCATTTATTTTGTATTTAATTCCGGCATTTAAATTGATACAACTTTCTTCTGACAAAAACAGCATTTAAAAACAGCATTATAAACAAAAACAGCATTAAAGTTGTAATATTTTCTCTTGTTTCAAATTTACTATGAATAAAATATGAATCGTATCAAATGAAAGCACACGCATCCCAATTTGGATTATATTGTTAAACATGGGAGTAATGTTTGTATAATAATTTAATTAATTACATATACAGCTGTCTACTGAAAGTGTTACATCAAAAAGGAAAACTCTAAACCCAATGAAAGCAGCACCGAACATATTTTGTTAAGAGGTATGCAAATGATTATAATTTCAATATAGATGCACATTTCTAACGATTGCAGTACTAATTTATAAGCTGTACATGAATCGAAGTAAAATTGGTGTTTTGAAAATGCTTACTCTGGTTTAAGGGAAAAAAATTTTCCTACGTCTGAAGATTTAGTACATCTCATAATGTACACCACATGACATTGGATCATTTTTCTTAGTCTGATCTTAGAAGAATTTTTAGCCTTAGAAATGATGCGTTAATTTTCTGAGAAATCAGATATCATTTAACATATAACTTAACAAAAGACGCACGAACTGCTATTTGCAGGATTGCAGCTTTCTTATCAAATAACAAAACACGAAGTAAAGCATATTAAATGCTTGGTACAGATAAAGTAATGTGTCACAGTTACAATTGAATTGCAACCATCTTTGTTGACACGAATCCTTCGATGTGAATTGCTAAACGGGAAATAACACAATGAGTCCATTGCTTCGATTACTTTTCTTTCTAAGCCAATGGTGTTTACGTCAGCATTAATATGATATTTGGAGGTAAATATCCAAATATAATATCGCGATGAATAATGTTACTGGAGGCAACAGCATGATAGTTAGATAAGAGTATTGAGATATAGATACACAAAAGTGCAGGTGAGTCCATATCTGTACATTAATGTTAACGAGATTGGAATACTTCCGAGGAGATCACCAAGCTTCTCGTTGTTTTAAACCACCATCAGGTGATAAGGTCACGCCTGAGCTGACGCCATCTACTCTGCATCCATGATACACCAGCGGAAGGACTTTGGACATCACATGGATGCGCATTTATTAAAAGCGACAAATGATGATTGAGTGTTGATTTAGTGTACAGAAAAACTATATACATCGACATATCCTGCGCAAAAATAATAAATTAAGAAGGTATTAAAATCCATCACCGTTGCATTGAATAACCAACTTCTGAGATTTAACAGCTGTTTTCCTTCTTTAACTCCACGTTTTTGTACGATCACATTTCAGTAAGATAGTGGATGTCCATATTCTGATTACAAAAAACATTCAAAGCTTTTTTTTTAATTCATCAAATAGTATTATTTCTTTGGAGTACCTATTATTGAGATGTATCATCTATAGAATATATCTGATTACTTATTGAACTTACTGAAGAATGATTAATATAAAATATAGCATTCACAAGTAAAACATATGAACTTTGACTATGTGTAAAAATAGTTACCATTCCATTTCTTTGCAATATTACCAAAGTATTTTCCCTTCATTATCCATAGCATCTAACTACAGATGATTGCCAGTCGTGGATGGAGCAATCACAAATGATATCATGGTTTTCTTTACTTGATAGAAAAGGCTGAATTTCCAATCAATTAATAACTATTATGTACTTGTGATATCTAACATAAATTTAGCTGTGATATCTACATACTTCCTCTCAGTTGTACTTAGATGACCAACATTGCATTTCAATTTTTCGCTTAAGCCATGTAAATATTAAATGTACTTACATTAATGTACTATACTAATTCAATAAACACACACACACACACAATAATAATAAAAATAAATTTTTCCAAAAACAAAATAATTATATTTTTATAAGAAATTTTCACCAATTGTCAGAACAGTTCAAGTAAAAACTAAAATTAAACTTTTAGTTTTTCCTCATTATTTTCATGTTTTAAACATAACTGATAAGTAAATCAATCCTTAAAAAATTTCATGACTATCTTACCAAACATTAAACGAGTATTGAAAAACATGCATCATGAAAAAACGAAAAATTGAAGCCGAATATGACTCAATATTTGAAAATTTAATTTAAAAAATTTTTTGAGAAAAAAATTAAGCTGCGTTGTCATTATGTACAAGAAAATTATTATTTAAAATTAACTCAGTTTTTATCATTCTAAATGAATTGAAGAAAAAAGAAAAAATGCATCTTAATATCGTAAACAGATATTTTAGTTACGGCACAATTTCTTATCAAAAAAAAAATGCTGACAAAACAATTATGATTATTGACTCACACTTTCTTCTAATATGCTTTATAATCTTTTTTAGTAAATATTTCGTTTTAGAATTGGAGCTAATATTTAATATGAATTTCAAATAAACATTGTTTTTTTTTTACATAAGATCATAATTTCTGAGAATATGAAATTTTAAGATTTTATTTACTTTGCATACCGTACAAAAGTAACAGTTAAGTAAACATCATTATCTTCAAGAAAAGTTCGTTACGGATGATGACTGGACAAATTGCAATGTCAAAAATACTAAAAGCTTTTTAAAATTTTTAGATTTCTTTACTTCAATATTTTTTAGGTAAAATTCCAATGGTTCAAAATATCTTTCTTTTTTTAAAATGAAGGATATTAAAAGTTATTTTTTACATTTGTTATTTCCTGGTAAATTTTAATAAATTTTATTTGATGTTGTTGATTATTTAATCTAGAAGTTGATTATACAATCGCGTTTAAGAAATTCAACTTGAAATTCAGGTTACATTTATCATAATTATGTGATAAAAGAATTTTAATGAAAAATTCAATTAAGCGTATTTTTAATTCCCAACTATAGCGCAATCTAGAAATATTTGGAATCATATCTATAATTTCTATAATTATAGAATCATAACTCAATCATATCTATAATTATAGAACATCATATCTATAATTTTATCTGCAACAAATAAAAGCAAAAAATGTTCTTATTTAATAGGTATTATTAAAACAAAAAAAAATCAAATTTCTACATTTTATGGTCATCCCAAAAAGTTTTTAATCAGATATTAAGTCGTAAGCTTTCTACACCTTTTTACCTTATTTTTCAAACACAACTTTTGCATACAATAATTTATTTACTATTTACTAACAATTTATTTAATTATTTACTAATAATTTTAAAACTAATCATTTCTTTAAAAATGTGCCTTTTAATTGATATATTAAGATTTAAAACTAAACTGGGATTTATGAAAAATAATTCGCTCATTATTACTCAAACAGTATAAGATAAAGAAAATAAACAAATATCTTATTTTATTTTTCAAGCACTTTTTCTTTAAAAGTAAATGCTAAAGAATAAAACGAATAGCAAATTACATGCATGAAAGGTTTTTGTATTTTAGAATCTTTTTGTAATTAGTGTTTAAAGTTCTGAAGCATTTTTAAAATAACAGTTTACATTTAATTGCTATTTTTAAATGTTTCATGCAAACCAATATCTCATCATGTTGTTTATGCAGCAATTATCTTACACTTTCGATTATTTTAGAGTTGGCCGACCATCTGTAGTGAGTTCTTACAAATAATTATCCCCACAAATATGTATAACCCCATAAAATCTGGGAACTGTTTGTCTATTTTGTCTATCTCATAATGAAATGGGGACATCAATATCATATTATAAGAGCCATCATTTTAGCAGGGATTGATGTGATGGATGAGGTATATTGGTTTTTTAATGTGTGTACCCTATTCGGAAAAGGAAATAGGGGAAATCTGTTGAAAGTATGCTTTACTTCACTTTTCTGATTAGCTAGATGAAGGTCTTATAATTATTACTTTTCATCCGTTCTATTTCTTGATCGTCAGCAATGAAACAAATTCTAAAAATTGGGGTTGATTCAATAAATGGTGGATGTATAAAAGACTGGAACAGACTGCAAATGCCTTATGGTAGATATTACAAGTGTTGATATTTGAACTTTTCTTATTTTACTTATATTTGAATTTTAGGCATATGAGTAAAACAAATTGGAAAACATTATTTCGGTATGTGTTTTTATCCTCAAATTTTATATAATTTGAGATTATTATTTAAATTTGAGATTATTATTTATTAAAGTATTTTGCAATCTTAATTTAGGATATAGTTATTTTTTAGTATTTTTTTGTCTTGTGCAATTCTAATCATAATGACTTATAATGGTGCATGTTCAATATACATTATAAATCATATATAGTCACGTAATTCTTATACGATTATAACTAAGGTAAGATATATAGCTAAGTCGAATATATTCTACATCATAAAGGTATATATGCTAGTGACTTTATAATGATATTTTTAAAGTAAATTTTGCTCATTAAATTGCGTTTATTCCATTTTGCAATAATTTCTGTACTTTAACCGATTTTTCCAGTTTATGTTTATTACTTTAGACGTTTCACTTATTCACATTTTATTACACAGATTTTAATGTGAAAGTATAATAAATGCTTTTAAATAAAGTACATTTTAGAGTGTGTAAATCGATATAAAATTAAAAACCTTACAGTATTTAAAATTTCTGTACTCTGACAGTTAAAATTATTCCTGTTATGTTGCATTGATTTTAATTCTGCAACGGATATTTTTTTATTTAAAGTGAGCTTTTTGCCACCGATACATATTTGATATCTTAAATTTTAATGAGCAAATTATTTTAATGATATCTATACATCAATAGGTATATTTAAATAAAATATATTTCATGGTATAAAAATATGTGTACTGAACCTAATAAATTCACAATTTTTAAAATTTTTGTAAAAAAAATGCTTATATTTTAAATTGTTCATTGTGCATTACAAATACTTTGTAAATCGATTATAGTTTAGGCGTCTCGTTTATTAAAATATATTAATTGACAGGTTGGTAAAACATAAATTAATTTAGTGGTATTAATTTACATAATTAAAAAAACTATAAAATATTTATTACGCATTTGATATAAATTGCCTGTATTTTTTAAAATTAGCCATTATTTACATCACGAAACTTTAGAACATTAGTTTGTACGTGCTTGTAAATAAATCAGCAAATTTAGACTCAAAAAACTCATTTGTATATTTTTAATGATATTTAAATTTTATATAGAAATAAGAAATAAATAATTAATATTTAAACATTATATTTTTTTAATTTAAGAGTAACTGAAGAAAATTTTAATTATAAAAGGGAAATAATTTTATTTTGCATCGTAAAACTGGTAAATGTATTTGCACTTTACATATTTATATAATCCCTTAGTAAGTATTTTATGAGCATAATTAATTCCTATAATTATAGCTATATAAAATAATAAAAACTATTATTTACCATTTGAGATTGAAACTGTTTTTAATCAATTTTATCCGAAGTTTTTTAACATCATTTAATTTTTTTTAATTTACACATAAGAAATGGGAAATAAATATTTTAAATTATAATATGTTTGACTTTAATTCACTTGCAAGTGAATTTTTTCTGTTAAAAATTGAAATTCATTCTTATGAAAAAAATTTTCTTTATTGTTAAAATTTCAATGAAATTATTTAAGAAAAGTAAATTTTCATAACTATTTTAACTAATTATTTATTATTTTAATAAGCTAAAATGTGTGCTCTAATTAATTATAATTCTGGTAATTATTTTCTTTTTAAATTATTATTCGGACATCCATTGACAATAAATTTAAAAAGAAAAATAAATAAGAAAATATTAATATACTTGATTTAAATTTGAAAAATAAAATGAAATCATACATTTACTGAAGAATTATGTCACAGTGCAAAATTAAACAACTTTTTAGCATTAGTTTTAGAGGATATTTTATATTATATCTAAGAACTAATTATAGCAATTGTAACAGAATAGTACTGATATGCATACTTTGAGATAGTTTTAAGATAATTAAGAAGAATATTTAAGAGATAAGAATTTCAATTATAATGAATAATAAAATTTCAAAATGCAAAGTTAATATAAAAGAGAGAAAATTGGTGCTCATCGTTAACAAAAATTATTTTTTTCCATAATTTTATAAATATATTTCAAGAGAGCAAATTTCAAGAATATAAAAATTTACCTCATCAAAGATCAGCAAAGAATTGTCACCTTTTTCTCAAATGTACGCTGTAATGATAATATAGATTAATTTTATTAATGTGCTTAGATCCAGTCAAAAGGATTATTCTTGGCAAGTTAAGTTCAATCTTATAATCATGTTGAATAATTATTTAAAACTATATTTATAATCTGTAAGGTAGCATGTATTGTCTAAAAAATTGGGCCTCAAATTTCACTTTATAAATCAATATTGTAAAAGATTTCCAAGAGTTGTTGGTAAATATTGGATGAATTTATATAAAAAAGTAATGTGTTTAGGACGCATAAATCTCTTTCATTAAATATCTGTACATTTTGCTGGTTACCTCAATCACAAAAAGCACTAGTTATTACACATAACCACTCAAGAGTCAGAAAAAATGATACATGAAGAAGCAAATTATGGAGTTATGCAATTAGTCAACGATAAGATGTGGTAAAGGGCTCCTGTATGAGACAAGCATCTGGCAAAATTGTTAGATCGGTTATTGCTGCCATTGCCAATGTCAGATTATCAAAATTCAAGAGACTGAAAATGGTGTTATAAATGACATTTGACAGATGAGGCTTAGCGTCTCAAAATGGAAATTTTAATATTCAAGAATATGAACCTTAAATTAACACTATCATTTAGAACATCAAATTACATATTGCCGTGTGTCCTGGAAAAAAATTTAAAAAAACAATATTATTGCCAACTGATGTGAGTTTTTAGGCAAAATACATATGAAATTCTCTCTCGAATTTTTGAGGATTTCAATGCTGAAATGTAATCCAGAGTAAGTCTCAGAATTATTCAGAGGACCGTCATTTATATAAGCTTTTGGCACCGAATGGCAACACATATACCGATACTCAATGCACTGCGAAATGCTTTAAATACTCATCAAATCCTGCCAACACCATCAATAGATAATAACGTCTGAAAATAAGTTATCTTGATTGAAGAATCTCATTCCCAGCTGTAGTGAGTGGACAAATGAGTCAAGAGAATAGACGGAAAACACCTCCGAAATCGATGAATAATCTATAAATTAGAACGTATCTATCAAAATTTAAATCACGTATTTTAATAACTTTATATTGTTGCTGTTGTCGTGTGACAAGTGCAAAAAGTAAAAAAGAGAAGGCAAAAAAAGACAAGTCATATGGGACTAAAAAGGCATGGAACACTGCGCTGGCCACATCTTCAGTTTTTTCGTTATAGAGGGTGTCATGGCAGCAGTTGGGGTCGATGTTGAAGAGGGTCGAGGCAACAGAGATGCCTCAGATCCAGCGGAACTCCTGTGCAATGCCTGTATTCTACGTAGGTACTAGATCCGTCGGGTATGATTGTGTCCTGCTTGCACGTCCCTCATGTGCCCAGTCTGCATTCTGCTGATGGTAGAGGTGATACCACGGTCAGGATTAAGCTCCGGTAGGCACCATCTTCCCCGCAATACCCCGCAGAGCTGCTGCTTTGCGACGGCGTTTACAACGAAGCAAATGACAGTCGTGGGAGGGAGATTGATATTCCTAGTCCCCTTGGCTAGGGAGTCAGCCTGTTCATTTCCCTCGATGTTAATACCTCCAGGGACCCATTAGATGGTGCAGGATTTCTCCCTTGCAACTATGGTGGACAGAAACGCGTTGATGTCTTGGGCAAGTCTCGTTTAACTTCCATTAATGGCCTCCAAAGCAGATTTGCAGTCAGAGAATATGTTAATAATTTTATATCAAAAGTACAATATACATATATTACTAAAATATTATTACATTCATAAGAGGAAAATATTTTTAAGAGTTTTAAGATTGTTACTTAGTTTTCAGAGTTAAATTCTTTGCTGAGATTAAAGAGTACACTATTAAACCACAGACTCAGCACCCTAATTAAATATTTCGATTATCTCAAAGTAATTGAAAATATATTGCTTTAAAATAAATTATTTTTTTCCTTTTCAAATAATAGATTTTTAACAAAATTACAGTTTTTAATAATCATTCCATGATTAAATCATAATGTCACATACTCTATTGAGACTAATGTATTCCTTATTAAGCCAATGAATCAGCCTTGATACTAGATATTATGATTATCTGAAATGCTTAACTGTGAAACTGAAAAATTTTTAAAATGTTTTATTGCATTTTTTTTAAGTTAGAAATACTCTTCAACCTTGAATGCCTAATTTATTCTTAAAACCTGGTGTTATATTTCCTACAAAGCAAATTAAGTAGTTTAAATTATGCTACAAAATAAACTCTGATGATGATTATTTGAGTCATTTCAAATGAGGAGAGAGAGAGCTTTTTTTACTAATAAAAATTTTTTGTATCATGTTCTAAATGTAAATTACACTTTTCGATGTTCAATTCATCCTTAGAAATTATTAACTAGCCTAGATGATTAATAATTTTTATAGTAATACTTCATTCCTTCGGTAAACTGGAAGGTCATTTGAGCAATCCAATTATCTTACAAAGATCAACGAAAACTTTCCTCTAAGCTCTAATGTCTGAAGGATGAATTTTCACTCAGCTGAAGCAATAGACACCAGGCGCCGCACACAGATTTAACAAAAAAGCAGCTCAAATTGTGTGACTCAGGGAATAAAATAATATAGCAAAAACGGAAATACAATAAAATGATCCAGTGACTATTTCAAAACTGAGTTAAAATCTTAAAAAATTTAAATGATTCTATACAGTAGGGATTTGTGTATTGTGAATAAAAAAATTCCAGAAAGTAAAAAATTTAAGCTTTTTTGAAAAAATATAGACAACATGTACAATATTTTTACTACAAAACATACTGTTTTTATCGAAGTAATCAAAAATAATAATAGTGAAACAATCAATAGTTGTAGTATTTATTATTTCATTATTACTAGTTATATTTTATTTTTTTTCCAGAATATATTTAATTATTTTAATAAAAATTATTAATTTTATTTGCTTATTAAAAACAACGTCTAAAATGTAAACCTGAACTGAAAAAATATTTTCTAAAAGTGTCTCTAATAAGTTGCTCCAAATATAAAACATAAATTAAGTAAATTATTTAATGGAATAAATCTTGGATATAATTTACAAAATTAATCTGCTGATTGCAAAAGAAAAAAATCAAAATATGTTTATATTTTAAGGTAACATAGTTTTATAGAATTACTTAATATGATCCTATTTAGAAAATGCATTTATAAAAAAAAAAAAAAAAAAAAAAGTGTTATGTACAGCAGGTGTTAGATATTGTGTATTTTTATCATCTATAATTTCTTTCTTCTCAATAACATCAAATTTAGTATAGATGCTGTTGCCTTCAGAGTATAAAAGCGGTGACATTTCGAATCAGAGAAAATTAATCTACAAATATATGTGTATTTTTCAATGAGACAAAATTAGTAAAATAGTTGTTAGTTTGTTGAAGGTTAGTCCTTTATCACACCTACAACAATCTTGGTTGTTTTTGAAGATTAGTTATAATCGTTATTCATGTCTTTATCATCAGAAATCGATCACAAGATAATAACTTTAGTATATTTTAAATATTTCAAATCAGTAGTTATTTTAAAAAACATCATTATTTTTTTTAAATCATGATATCATCCATAAGAGTGCAGAGACTGATGGAATCAAAAAAGGAGGAATCTATCAAAAAAATTGAAAAAGTATACTTCAAATAAATGCATTTTGTGGTAGCAATAAAATGAAAAATAATTCTAAAATGTAATTTCAAAATAATTTCAGCAATAAATTTCTTGACATACAAACTCAATTCTTTTTTAATTTTAATGTGTGTTTTATGGTTACGATCAAAATTTTAAATTTTCATTTGTATTTAATGACTAAAAACATACTTTAAGCCATAATTAAAAGCAGAAATTAAAAAGAGTAATAAAAGCAGAATTTAAAATATCTATTTCTTAATATTTTGATCACAAAATAGGTTTCAATTTTGAACAGCAGGATTATGAAATTTTCAGGTCCAAATAAAACAAATTAATAATTTTTATTAATGATCTGTGTTAAATATTAATAATTATTTTTTTGTTTTAAAAATATATTTTAAAACAAGGGAGTAATAAGGAACACTAAGACATCTTAAATGTATTTTAATAATCGGCATGTATGATAGACCAATTTATTTTTTAATTTCATTTAAAGTAATCGAAACAATTTTTATTAAGGCACTTGAATTGATTGCCAAGTAAATTTTTTATTCAAAATAAAAAATTATTTTAATTAAAAAATTGCATAGAACTTCAGTTTTTAAATCTAAAATATTTCTTCTTATTCGACAATTTATATAATTTTTCTGAAAAGCAATTACATACACTAATCTCAAAATTCAAAAATTCACTTGCTTTTATTTTTATTTTGCTGAGCTAAGGAGACATCGGGGAATATAAATATATGCAAGTAATATTTTAAATGTAAAATATGAACTTTCATGGGGAAAAGAGAAAAAGTTTTATAAATTGGCCTTGACATTAGAAATATGTTCGCAAAACCAAACAAATTTTTATTAAATGCATATATTATTTTTATACAAAGTAATTCTAATAATTCGTATTTTTATTTTACTGATAATTTTATTCTGCGAGACAGAAAATTTGTTGCACTATAAATTTGCCATACAGACATGTGAGTGATGTTGATTTTAGGAAACTGAAACAATGTTATTCCAAATATTTAAATAAATCTTAAATATAAATAAAAATCAATTTAGTTAGAGACTTACCTTTTCTTCCTCATAACTTAAAATTCCATTTTACTAGAAATTAACTTTAAATAATATATGGTTCATGATTATATTACGCTTCTTCAGAAACAGACTTCAGTTTCGTGAAATTTAGTCTTACGAACGTTAAAATAACGCGTAAAATCTATGTATATTTTATGGAATAGTATTTTCTATATGAGTGAAGTGACATCAGAACTGCAAACTGGATGATTCGATACATAGAGATTTGTAAGAAGAACCACTATTTCGTTTTACTGACCATATGGATGATGAAATTATTCCATATAAACTGTATGAGAAATTTAATATTTACAATGAATAGCAGAAAATTATTCTTTAATTTTCATATTTAATCACTTGATGTTTCATATTCATTGATAATTGTAGGACATATTTAAATATTGAAGAAAAAATACTCCAAGTTATGATACTTACAACCCGTGACTACCACCTGAAAACCTTAGGTGATTCTTCCTGAATAATGCACCAATAACTAGAGCAGGAATTAGAAATGCAAAAAGTTTAAATTAATTTCGTCAAGAAAACGTCCAAATGTAATACATTAGCTCATGAATAAAATAAACAGTCTTCATCTGTGTGACTTAGCATTGAAAGCAGTTTCTTTCGCCATTTCTGATAAAATAGTTTTTTTTCCATAGTTTATTCTTCTGTGATAATTATATTCTTCAAAATAAAAAAATGCGTTCCTACTATGCTGTAAACTATCCCTACTAATATTATTTGTGAAACGACGATTCTTCGAAAAGTTGCCATTCTTTGAAACTTTCTCATTCATTTATTATTTGCTGACATCTAAATTGAGATTTTGTTTTATGTTTTTAAATAACATTCTCATGATGTTATTTGATCATATTCTCTCTTCATGTTTTGAATGATATATTCTCTCGGTATTATTAAAAAGTACGAGTTTAATACTAATATAATAGACTTCAACTTTTTAATTTCTAAGTAACCTCTTTAAGAAAAACCTCTTCAGTTTTTGCAATATATGATTCAAAATATTTCTTTCTTCTGCATTTCACATTTACATTGTAAAAAAAAAAATTAAACGTTTCCATTTTAGCAAATACTTTCTAATATTTAGGATTAGAGGATTTTTAAATATTTTATTATTATTTTAAAGTTTTAAGGGAGAAAGCAATTCTCTTTGCTAAAATGATTTTGTGCAGAGAATTATATCTTTAATTGTTCTTAGCCGTTTAAATGGCAACAGTGTTTTATTTAGAGCGTAGTTGTTAATGCTTTATCACGAATTTCCTCAATAAAAAATGATAGTATCTAAATTTTTTTGGCTCGTAGTGAAAAAAATGGAATATTAAAAATACCATCTTTATTTAAACTATATCGAGTGCACTTAAACTTAATTATTTTGCAAAATTTTTATTATTCTACTAATGAAATTGTCATTACTATTTTTCAATATAAGCCGAAGTAAAAATAATAGCTAAAAATTTCCTATGCAAAATATTCAGCATTAAAAACAATAGTCATACAATTAATAAGCTTCCGAGACTTAAAGATTAATTGGTATATGCAAGATTTTAGTTAATAATTATGGGAAATAATTGACTAGTATGAGATTAAATCATTTTTTTTTCTTTATAATTACTTATTTTTCGCAGTATACAGGAAATATTTTGATAAATGTCATTCTACTAATAGAAATACCATGCTGATATTCATATAAAGATCAAATAAAGGTCAATCAGCTTTATTTGGGTTATTTTTACATATTGATTAAATGTGTCAAGAACCTGAAAATAGCATGTAATGAGTTTTAGTTTTCTTTCTTTTATAATATTCGGCATTTAATACACGAATATTAGTACATCATGACATTCTTAACCATTGATAAACATTCATCTTTCTTAATTCTCAAACAAAACTTGTAAATAAGGAAAATTAAAATTGATACATTTTCATCACTAAGCATTAAATTTTTCTGCATACTTTATTTATTGGAGACATCGTAAGAAAAATTTAATGTATTTTTAATTTTTAAAAAAACATGTAAAAGAATGGTAATATTATTAAATCAACTGAAATTTAATTTTCAATTAGAGAAAATAACCCGTAAATCGTTTTCGTTTTTTTTTTTATTGACACTTCCTTTTATTATTTTAAAACACAATATATATCGACATTTGCGCCCCCAAAAATCATATAGGGCTTTAGAAGTAGAAGGTTAACGAAAAATGATGTTTATCAAAAGTATGCAGAATAATAATAAAAATAACAAAATTTCAAAGTATTTGGTGTACAGACCTTTTAGAAATAGCATGTACTTTCTTGAATTTGAACTTTTTTGAAGTTTGACCAAATAAAAATGTTTTATACAATGGAATACTAAAAATAAATCAAATTTTATTATTACTCAAAACTCTAAATATGAAATATTTACTAGCTCGCAATAAAGTGACAACGATAACTGATAAGATAATATAAGAACATATATCAATTTGAGTATTGTTGAGCTGTTGACAAAATTATTAATTAAAAGTCAAAATTAGTTTAAAATTAAAATTAAATATATTCCAACAGAAAATATTATATAATTATAGAAATAATCATAAAAATGGAAACTTCAAAGTACAGAGGGTATTAACACATTTTTAGAACGATTTCGCGGCCGCTTAATTAATGTTTAAAATTTAAAGATTATTTTTTTAAATGCTCGATCTGATAGACTTTTTTCTGGACTATAAGTCTGCATCGTGATTTCCATGATAGAAGAGCTTTTCGCAATATTTCCAGGGATATTGCTTTCCATTCCTCTTCCACTACTTTCCAGAGTCCATCTATCGTGGTGGGTTTGGTTTTAGAAAGAGCCTTTTTTAGCAGACGAAAGGCACAATAGCCCATAGATGAAACGTCAGGAGACTTTGCAGGGATATGTTGCAAGTGTATACATGTATTAGTCATCATTTTTTCAAGGAATGCAATGGTAGTTTTCGAAGTATGATTTATAGCTTTGTCTTGATGAAGTTTCTTTCTTTAAAAGTCATTTGGGATAAAGAAGTGGAATTTCTTTTGTAAATATTGGACGTAAAACCTTCTCCTGATAGTACGATCAGTTGATTTTAACATTTCTTTCCACTCTTCTTATTTTTAATTTCCCATTGTTGGAGAAATCTGCGACAATCATAAATCCCTTACTGAAACTTTCTTTACATTGACAGAAACGGGTTTGTAAATTTTTTTCTCCTCATTTTCTATAGTAAAAAGACCTTTTTTTTTGTTACAGTAATTTTGGTAAACCCATGCTTCATCAAGGGTCACAATGTTTTTCCATTTGTCTCCTTCTAAGTGGTTTTCATACAGGATTCTACAAAATGTTTTGCGTTGAGCCACATGTCTCGGCAAAAGCTGGTAATCATTATGTTTTTTAGCATTTTTAAGTTGTAAATACTGGTTTACGATTTTACTTATTGTTGCTAAAGACTTTGCAATTGATTTATGTGTTGGTGGATTTTCTCTTGTTACCAGCGATTTTAATTTACAAACATTTAAAACAGTACGTATCTTTTACGGATATTCGTTTGGAGTATTTCTTCTCTGTAGAAATAATGATTGACATTTTTTACCTGTCTTGTTAATAATATTGCTTATTTTGCACTTAGAAATTTTAATACCATGCATTTAACAACTTTTTTGATTTCTGGAATAAGAACGTTTATCTTCGGAAAGCGCAAAAACATATCCTTCTTTTCACAGCATATTTATATGTGACATTTTGAAAGAAGAATAAATTTAAAATTAGCAGACGATACTTTTCATTCCAAATAATAAGCTGTTGCCAAAAATTTTTATTTTAAAATATTTACCTTTTTTTTTAAATTCGTTATCGAAATCGTTCTAAAAATTTATTAATACCGTCTGCAATTGCTAATAATATGATATAGATCAGTGTAGATTAAAATTTAAATACTTTTTCTCAAAAATCAATTCGTGGATGACATATTTTTAAGATTTACCTCTTGTATTTTGAACGAAATTTACTGTACTTATACAAACTTTTAGCATTTTCCAAACCGAATTGCCTTTGAATATCGCACCAAATGAAAAAAAATGTCTCACTTAACAAGTGACAATGAGATATCTTAACGTCACATCCAAGATGGAACTGTGTCTAGATGAACAATGAACAAAATAAAATGATCCATCTAGATGGATCATTTGGTTTTGTTCAACAGTTCAAATCAAAGCACTAAAAGATAATTTGTTAATTGCAATATAAATAAATATTTCGAAATCATCGATCATAGCACTTATTTTTTCACGAACATATTATTTTAATTATTTCAAATTATTTTATTTCAAACAATTTTAATATATTTTTGGAATAATTTTGTACAAATTATTTCAAAAGTATATTAAAACTGTTCAAATTTTTATTTATATTAAACATATCGTCGGTCTAGATTAAATAATTATTTCGATTTATTTTTTATTTATAATTAGAAATAGATTTAAAATTCAGTTACTTAAATTCATTTACTTATAAAATGACATTGTGTAATCACTGATTGTAATTCACTGCCATTTTCTTTCGGAAAACGTCTTTTTAAATTAATTTAAAAAATTCTTACTGTAAAGTAATTTCTTTAGGATTGCTGATGGGTAAATGAGAAGTGTCTTTTCCTGTCTCAAATAGAGCATGTTGCGCAGAATAAAAGGTTTAAAAAATCCCCTTATCATATCAGAAATAAAATACAATTAGATGGCAATGATAAAAATCGTATAACACAAATTCGTTGTGGTAAAAAACTAGAATTGTATATCATTTAAAGATAGAAATGAGACAAATTGAAGGTATCATATAAAAAGATATTAAAGGCAATATAAAACTTTGATATCTCTTAGAAAAGAAAAAAAGATTTGGATAAGGTTTTAATCCAATCAAGTCTTGTAAGTTTAAAACAGTGCTGTGGAAAAAGATTAGGTGGAGGTGATTAAAACTAGGACACTCAATAAAGGGTAAATAAAGAAATCTTACTCTGAAAAAGAATTTTAGAATTCTAATTTTCATATCATTGCCTATTTAAGAACGAAACTTGAAAATTATGATTTATGTTACTTATCTCTCAAAGGAAGAAGTATTAATCATTTATGTGCTTGCTCATGCATAGCTTTGTCTAATGCAACTACAAGGAGTTCAATCAAGACCCTAAGCCGACATTAATTGATAAAATCTTATCCCTGCAAAATTATAAGATTTGCGATGGACATCAATGATACACTTAAACATATTGAAAAAGAATAACCAAAAAATAAGCACTGAAGTACTTATGTAATTACATTTTGATATCTAGCAAGCTTTTGTAATAAAATTTTTTCAAGATGAAGAAAATACCATCGTCATCAACATGAAAATCTAAATAAGGATGATGCTTAAAACTGGAGAAATGTTAATGTATGCGTGCTCGTATTTGAATGAGCTTAAGCGTGAAATATTTTTTATTTAATAATTGTTTAAATCGGCAAGAGCTTATTTTTTTAAAATAATACCTTTTCCTATTTATTCCAAAAATGAAGACAATATTTACTTGCGCGTGGTAAATTTAAAGTTAAATCTATGATTTTTGTTATAAGAATGGAATACTCGTATTTAATAATATTAAATGACGTTTATTAAATGATTTTTTATGGAAAAGATGAAATATTAAATAGTTTAAAAATATGTATTTTTTAAAATAATTCAAAAAAAGGAATTTACAACATCACTTTGCAATAAAATTAAAGTTAATTAAAATTAAAGTTGTCTAAATATTTTTGGAAACACTCTTTCTCTTACATTTATATAATCATGAAATACATCTTTTCTGCTTTTTAAGGA
Organism: Latrodectus elegans; assembly: GCA_030067965.1. Classification (NCBI taxonomy): domain Eukaryota; kingdom Metazoa; phylum Arthropoda; class Arachnida; order Araneae; family Theridiidae; genus Latrodectus; species Latrodectus elegans. Next base: position 78,506,903 of record CM057820.1, on the reverse strand, counting down.
AATAAAATGGAAATGTGATGGTGATTTGAGTGTGTTATTAAAATTTATAAAATAAATGCTCACAATTTATAACATAAGCAAATTTAATCAAATTTATAATATAAATTGTATAATGTAGATGAACTTTCTCATCTGGAAATAGCCCATAAAAACATACTTTTCACCACTCAAAATAAACATTTGAAACAATTAAAAAAATTTCAAGTAAGTTTTGATAATTTCTTGTAAATATCTCAGTGGCTTTCATGGCATTTATCACAGTAGTTGAATTAAATTTTCTGGAAACTAAGCTTTGATTACTCTTCCCAAATTTTCTGTTTAAAAATAAATTTTAAGAAGAATATTGGAGAAATTAACGTTTTAGTAAGATTTATCACATTATTAAAACTGTGTAATTGAAAATTGCACAAATGAAATTACTTTACAATTAAGTGGTAAATTGAATCATAATCATAATCGTCTTATTTCTGTCGTCATACGTTAAAATGTTTTTATAACCGGTTCTAAAAAGGATCACATTGTATTTCTTTTGTTGTTACATTCCATATTCTTTTGTTACTTACAATAAACTGTTTTCCTACCTCTAAACAATGTCAATACGAAACTTTCTTTTTTATTATAAGATTTTCCTCGTCTGCAAATATTAACTTTATTAGTTTCAGATGTAGAAGCGCTATTTATTTTTCTTTTATCGCCCTTTCATTTAATACATTTGCATTCTTTAATAGTAGAAGGTCATTTACTAATAATCAACTCCACTTTAGAGAACGTACTGGAGCAATAATTTGACATTTCAAAATGACTGGATTTTTGCCAGCTCAGAAGATAATCATAAAGACATGCCAATAAATCCTCGAAATAGGTAGACATTTTATTAGAATTTATATGATTGGTTTGGTTTCGCAGTAAAATAAAAAATTAAATTAAATTTGACACTGTACAATTAGGTTTAAGAGAATTGTATAGATTCCAAACCTTTTTCATCAGATTTTATGAACTTATGGGACTAAATATTTATAAATAATAAATAAAAACGCAATATTTGGCTAATATTAATTATTTTCTTATTTTCTCGTGACTTTTATATCATTGTTTGATGATTAATGGAAAAACTATCCTCCGTAACTCAACACCAATTTATTGATGTTAATAGAAATGTTAATCTGCTAAGCATATAAGTTTTCTAAATGGTTATTTTTGGATATCAGTGAAATTACAATCTTGTGCTGCAATAGTCTTAACTATAATCAATACTATATTTTACAGTTGCATTTAACAATATAAAAGGTAAATCCTGTCAGAAATATTGATAACTTTTACTATAATTAAAATTAATATTGATTAATTATCTTAATGTCTACAATTTTGTATAAACTATTTATGTTTTTAATTAAAATTATGAAAATTTTTAAGATTTGAAAATTTACTTGAAAAAAGATCCATAATTTTTCAAGTTAATTTAAATCATTTCTCAAGTAAACGCTTATTATATTTTACAAGTGCAGAACTCTTGATTAAGAGAAATTTAGGTTTTATTCTCGATTAGTTAATAATTTACTTGAAAATTTCTAGCCGCATAGTAGTAAACATTTTTAAAGAACTTTAAGACGTAATAACAAAAGATGCGAATAACAGATGATTTAAAGTCTTTTTCAAGCGACACCTGCCAAGATGAGTTAAATATTTTATTCTTAAATTATACATGAGGTATGATTATGTGTATGCTGGAGAAGATTTATCGCTTATAATAATATCATTAAAAGCAAAATAGAGTCTTTTAAATAGATTGATTAAAGTTCATTAACTATATTATCAGCTAAGTATTGAAAATTACTTTATAATGGTACGTTAATTATGACATATTTTTATTATAATCACAAAGGATGTACAGGTTAATTAATAAAAACTTCTTCCCGTAAATTTAGTATGCAAAATTATGACTATTTCTTTCTTTTTTACATTTGGCAGTATAACTTTTAATTCTTATTTTTTGCTATTTAATTTACTTAAGATACATTTTATTTATTTAAGATACATATATAATGACAGTAGATGTTTTAGACAGTATATGTTATGCGTATTCAAATAATACAGTAATACTAAGTTAAAAGAGAAGGTAAAATTTTCTTGATTTTTAAGAATAATTCTTTATAAATTGTTCTAAAGATGGTAAATTTAAAAACTATTCGTAAAGCACTAAATTTTACTTTCTTCTTATGGCATGAACTTTTCCATACTGAACTATTAATAAAACAAAGGCACACTGATATGAATTTTTTATTTCTGCGTAAACATATAGCTTCTTTTGCAATCAATAAATTCCTATGTTTGTGTTATTGTCTATGGATTTATATCATCTTAAAAAAGAGCGCGCTTGTTAGATGACAAGATATATTTGCTTATGTTTATTTATCAAAGCCACATTACAGGATTCCCTTGAAAGATCCATTCTTTTCATTGTCTGATAATATCATGTTCGTTAGAGAATTTTCCATCCTTTGTTTTTAGCTAATATTAAATCCAATTGATAATGTTGAATATCTGTGTGTAAAATGTACATCATTAATCTTTGTGAGCTAAAAACATTCCAAGCTAACAACATTATTAGTGGGGGGGGATCTTTTTTCTTAAAGATATAGAGTAACCCCCCCCCTTATAACATGGTATATCAGGTTCCACGTTATACGAGGAATGCGTTGTACGAGCATTCTCGTAAAACGCGCTTGTATGACATCGTATAAGTCTATATGAACAAAAATTCACTTTTAACTTTTCTCGTTAAAGAGAGTTTAAGTCGAACTCTAAGGAATGTTATGAACAAAATACGTGCATTTTATTAAAATCAAACAAAGAACATCTTAAATAAAAACTTTATACCTATGTGACTAAAAAACAATTAATTTTAAATAAATCAATTAATTCTAAAAACATAAATTTAATAAAATAATTTAAATAAAATTTTATACGATCACAATTGAAACAATGTGCAAACATAAGCGAAATGGATTGTGAACTGTACAAATCATTACAAATTTCTCAGTACAAAAACGCAGGTAACACTTCTTATACAAGAGACATGAAATAGTATTATAAGTGAACCGTGTTATAGGAAAGGTTATTGTATTATATTTTAAATGAAATGTAATAATAGTTGTTTCAAATTTCGAATCATTGCTACTCGCATAAAAATGAGCGAAAATGTTTGGTAGGCAATTTTTACTATTCTAGTTTTTGATACTGCAATAAATGATCTTTTCTTATATCACTTATATAATACATTAGCTATATAGTCTTATCAACAAATAAATGTTCAATCTTGTACTGATCCTGAAAAGTGTGTTCAGAAAAGTCTTGTCTTACTGTACTAACTATGAAGTAATGACAGTTCCGAACAAGGATTTCGAAATTTTTAACCTGATAGCCATATTTATATATATATTCCTCAACAAAAAACCATGGACATGGGCGAAGCTAATTAAAGAGGAGGTGGTTATTGACTCCCTTCCTATAAATGTTCAATCTTGTACTGATCCTGAAAAGTGTGTTCAGAAAAGTCTTGTCTTACTGTACTAACTATGAAGTAATGACAGTTCCGAACAAGGAAGGATTTCGAAATTTTTAACCTGATAGCCATATTTATATATATTCCTCAACAAAAAATGGACATAGGCGAACTTATTAAACATTAGGTGGTTAGTGACTCCTTCCAAATAAATGTTCAATCTTGTACTGATCCTGAAAAGTGTGTTCAGAAAAGTCTTGTCTTACTGTACTAACTATGAAGTAATGACAGTTCCGAACAAGGAAGGATTTCGAAATTTTTAACCTGATAGCCATATTTATATATATATTCCTCAACAAAAAACCATGGACATAGGCGAAGCTAATTAAAGGGGAGGTGGTTACTGACTCCCTTCCTATAATCTAAAATAACTTTGAAACTTGCTTAATTTTCGCTGCTTCGGGAACATTCTTTCACAGAATTCTCTCCAAACAGAACATTTTCACTGTTTTAAAACATTCTGAAAAGGCTTGAAATGAGGCTTCTGTCAATAAGTTTTGAATGGCATTTATAATTTTTCTTTCGAAATTCCCGACCGAGTTCACTGTCCAATGTGCGATAGCGGAACACGTTCCATTTTTAATTTTAATTTGTACTTGGGGATAAATATCAGGGCTTTATCATGTTCTTCTCTCTGGAAAATTAAACTACTTTTGAGTGTTTCTTAAATGAGCTTCAACACGTGGTGTGCATGAAAGGGAAAAATCGATAAGCGACTGGATTTCATTTTTAAATTCAGAGCAACAAATATATTATTTTACTTCGATATTTGTTTAAATAAGAAAGAAAATGAAAGATAATGAGTGCAGAGTATTTAAAGCATAGTTTTGTATGCTGTCATTATTTTTATAATTTAATTTAAAAAGTAAGGCAGAGTGTGTTGTCTGATATAAAACAGTATCAATCACTTAAAAAGGCAAAGTAAAACATCATTAAAAGGTTAAATATTTTCATAATTATTCAATATCTCGGAAAATTTATCGTCAGAAAAATATGAATCTTTGAATCTTTAAATTGTGTCTTAATAAATGCTATTCAAAAAAATTAAGTGATGTACAAAAAGTAGCAACTTTTGATAGTTTTCAACGGGATTCCTTAAAAGCGAAATACAGAAAACATCTCTTTTTATTGTATCAATCAAGAATTGCTTGATTATAGTGGAAATTAAATGTTTTAAAAAAGTTAATTATATAAAAAAATACTATCTACAGATACTGTGACTTGAATAAAAGTAATGTTGCAGAAATTATGTGAACTCTATTGTCTGACAAAAAAACAGGATTTAGCTTTTTTTTAATTTTGGGTAAGTTCACAAATATATATCACCGGTATGGATAGTACTACATAAAAGCTGTAGATAACAATTATGGAATTTGAAGTCTCTTATAGATTCACACTACGATCACTGGAGAAAAAACTTCGAAACGAATTGCAAATGCTAAATAAACTCGAATGAAAAAAATTGAATTATATCATTTTCAGAGAATAAAAATGGGTGCAAAAGTTAAAATGTTGCTACTTTCGAATCAAAAACAATCGGAAATGGTAATGATTAAAACCATTAACTGCATATTCATTAACACTTTTGAAATCAGTATCTGCATAGCATTAATTTATTAGCTGAATACTTATCACATCTATTGTTAATTATATCAGGTGGCATGCATTCAGTAGTCGTTAATTATGATAGATCAAAGAAAATGATTTAGCCTATTATGCTATGGTATGTTGATTTAGAGATGGATTAAATTAAGAAAAGTTTAATTGCAATTTTTTCCAAAAACAATTATTTATAGTTTATTTGTAGAGAAGAACGACTCATGGTCATGGTGACTGAATGAAACAGAACAATGAGTAATCATGAATATATATATATATATATATATATATATATATATATATATATATATATATATATATATATATATATATATATATATATATATATATATAGAGAGAGAGAGAGAGAGAGAGAGAGAGAGAGGGGGTCTCCTTTTTTACATTTTGAAGTAATTGTAAACAGCAACAAAATAATTCAAAATACTGTTAATACTGTTATTGAAAAATTGTGTATTATAAAATTTCGTATAGAAAAAAATTTATTTATTAATTTTAAAGAAAAATATTAGTATTCATCATTACAAAATATTAACAAATGTTTCGTTCTTAATAGTTGGATTCGTTACATAAGTAGTTTGATTTCTGCATTTAAAAATTCTTATTTACGTGAGAAAACTTTCTTTAAAATAAAAAAAAGGTTTATTAAAAAATATATTAATTGGTGAAAATTTGAAGTTGCAGCTGATATTAAGTAGAAGTTTATGCAATATCATTTCAGATACGGATTATATACGAAATACAAAATCCGCATCTAAAAACAACTATCAATGGTAAATTATAGATACATGAGTACCATTAATCATAAATATGATGATTAATTTCATTTTGTGAACTACATAGATATGTCACTTACTATAAATTTTTAGAACATATTTCATATTATTATTACAATTAAAATGTTATGTTCAATTGTACTATGCATACCAGCTGCTTTGTTTCTACTCAATATTACTTCATTTTAAAAAATTTAATAACATAATAGATTTTAAAAACTATTTAAAAAAACTTTGACAGGTCAGGTATATTAGGCATACTTGTCACTCTGTTAGACTGATGATATTCACTGTCTAATTTTGTTTCGTGGGCCAAAGTTTGAAAACTTTTAATTATAATTGTAATAAAAAGTTTGGGTACATGAAAGTGAATGTGTTATACAGGATATGGCCATAACCCTAGTTTTAAAATGTTGAATTCATAAATCCTAAAAGGAAAATTGAATGAAATATAATTAAAATGCCGGTAACAAAGTTGCAGAACAGCTCTAATTCAGTATCAAATTGTACTTTTAGCATAAAAATATAGTAAAATAAATGCTAAATGCACTAATTTATGCGTGAATTCCAACATTATAAAAAGTTCAGAAAGGTTTAATTACAGTTAATGGTGATTTAGCATGTTATCGGCTGAGCATATTTGCTGCATTACCACTGGTTTGTTTAGCAGAAAATGAGAACATCTGCTTCTGACGCGTTGCGCAGTGTAACAGCATTACAACATATGCAAAATTCATTGCTCACTCTATGCATTCTTTTTCCGGCACTAATTTTTACAACTTTGTCTCTATTAAATATCTTATTTAGTTTACGAGGTAAAACAGCTGCCTCTCAATTTTCATCATTTGGATTGTGGTGAGCAGTTTCGCCTTGCAATGCATTTCCCCTTATGTTGTTGTTCCACCAGCATCTAACTAGCTCTGCGTTGGGCTCTACCAAATTTCTACTTATGTGTAGTTCAAATCGTTCAAAGTTAACTAGTGAAACAAAATTTCAGCTAACATCTTGGACATGCAATTTAAATATCATTAATTCATTGCTATGCAGATATAAGTGCATTATTCCCTTATTGAATACTCAAAATCTAACAAAATTAAGATAAAATGACTTGATGCAACATATATCTATATATGACATATAAAATACTTAATAAAAGATTTTGCTTTTGTTTTTACATAGCGTGTTCTGAGTCAACTATAACTTTGACCTTCATATTTATAAAAAAAAGTACCGTTTTGATAAGCAATAACTTTGATGCGGAAAGATTTTAAATTTTGCACTATATTCGTCTAATTAACTTAAAAGTGTTTATAGAAACACTGAAAAAAAAATCAATATCCTTAACTATACAAAAGAAGAGATATTTTTATTGAAAAATCTGTATCTTTTTTACACGATGGAAATTATTATGGATATCGAAAATTCAAGACGACCCATTTGATCATTTCACTAGTATTTGACATTTGCCACGATAATACATAGTTGTTTTCTTTATATTTAAAAAGTTTAAAAATATTAGGAATATTCTTTCTTATTATTCTGAAATATTTTTCATTCTGAAACAATTATACATATATATATATATTATTTTGTACTAAAAATAGTTAATATATATATATATATATTAACTATTTTTTAATATAATCTTTATAATTGGTATAATTTATAAAAAATACTGTGCCTTTTGAATTATATTAGATCTTCAATTATCTTCGTCTTTACTTCATGCCTGCAGCAGCATATTTATATTATAATATAAATAGATTATTTTTATAATATAAGATTCTCTCTTTTTATAATATAAATAGATTATAAAAAGAAATGAAATTAACTGAAATATTTAAAGATAATTACTTAAATATGTAAAAATACGATCATATAAATCTTTATATCCATGGCGGCTAAAAGACTCGAAAGATCCTTTAATAATTTAATTGAATAATTAATAATCACAATTATCTCTCATAACCCTTCTAATAACTAATTAAAAATTACTATATACAGAGCTTTTATATTTAAATTATATTCTAATTATTTTATTTCCTTTTAATGCTATTGCGAAACTATTTTAATGGTACAATTAGAAATCAAATGATCGAACTTATGAGATAAGTAGGTAATTGAATAATTGCATTCTTGAGAACTACATTTAATAATATAAAAAGTATATGCTCTCTTAGTATAGAATAATTCGGAATTAGGTTATCAAAATGCCCAAATTAAATGTAATTTGCAATTTTCTCTGATTAAAGTATCATATTCTCTTTCATGCAATATTTTTATTTAATTTGTTTTAATACATCTTAAAGTAATTAATTGTTTTTCTTCTTACTAACTTTAGTCATCTTCTTGCTTTGTTTGGCAATGGAAGTATTTCTGTAAGAATATTTTTTATTTTTATTTCTCTTTTCTACAAAAAAAAGACATTTGATCCTTTAAATTTTTAATAAAAATTATTTTGTACTTGAAAATGTCAAAAATATTGGCAATGGTGTGAATTGTGTATACCATTATTATTTTAGATTCATGAGAATCTACAAGACAACCTTCAATCTATATAATTGACCCTTGATTGAGTTAACAATTTGTGATACAATAAAGATAGATTTTAAGATAATGTAATAATACGATCTTTTTTGTCGTATTATATTTATAGTAACTGTATAATATTTTTAATTAAATAAATAATTGTCTTCTGATTACTTTATAGAACTATAGCTTGAGTGAATTTAAGAGATCTTCGAATAGAAATTAATAGCTTATATTTATTTTTGCTGTCGATTTAGGTTTCGGATTTCGTCTTAGTTTGATTCACCTTTAATATTTAAAAACTGCATATTTTAATTTTTCTTCACAATTATAGTTTTGCTTTTAAGTGTAGCTTATTATTATTTTCTGATATTTTGGTTTGGTTTTAATTATATCTCAAATTGAGTTATTCTTCAATAGTTATGTTTTACTGTTGAAACGTCTATAGTTTAAATTTAGAATATCAAATATGATAAATACTAAGTTCTAACCTTGCTCATTTGAATCAATATGAAATTTTGGCTAATCATAAATTATATATATATATATACATATATATATATATATATATATATATATATATATATATATATATATATATATATATATATATATATATATATATATATATATATATATATATATATATATATATATATATTTATATATATATATAAACTTAAGAAAATTAAATTTTATATTACTGAAGTTTCATTTCCTTCGAATAATTACTTTGTTTTCAAACGAAAGAATTGTACCAAATAAAATTGCTCTTCAATATCGATACACATTTTAATATAAATAAATATTGTTAGAATAATGTCTCCTTATTATGTATACATTTATGAAAAACAAATCGAATTCCATATTTTTATAATTTTTTATATGGTTTTAACTCTTTATAGATGTTTATAAAAGATAATGTCTCAAAAGAAAATTGCAGTAACTTACTTTAGAATATATATATATATATATATATATATATATATATATATATATATATATATATATATATATATATATATATATATATATATATATATATATATATATATATATACAGTATGTCCACTAAAGTGCCTTGCTTCCCTCTTAACTTCAGAACAGCTGCTGCTGTATTCATAAAAGTGGTGTCTAGGTATAGTTATATAGTAAAGTAGGCATGCGCTACTGACTGAGACCACCTACCGCGCTGGTAGAAAACTGCGGAGTTAGCATTCATATCTTGTAAACGGAACGAGGTTTATAAATGTATATATATATATATATATATATATATATATATATATATATATATATATATATATATATATATATATATATATATATATATATATATATATGTATATATATATATATATATATATATATATATATATATATATATATATATATATATACACACACAAAGTTGTATAGCATCCTCGATTTAGTACGAAAAGATACCTTGTAGACATTAATGTGAAGAATACAACGGTTAAAACGCGCATTTGTTGTTTCGCTCTGTGACGTGGCACATCGTTGGTGTGCATATTTGAAAAAAACAATTTACATTTTCGTGATTACATTTTTCACTTTTGTTTGGAAATGGGAAAAACCAAAGTACTAAAAATAATTCCAACAATTTTTATGCTGTATGCAAATACGTAAGAAACGTCATGCCTGTTCACCTGAGACAGCTATAAAAGAGACAGTTTCTTGGTAATCCCCGATTTTGTGGAGAGTCTGCCGTTGTTTAATCTTAAGAATCTATGGTTTCAACATGACGGTGCGGCTGCTCACAAGACATCTCCAGTGAAGCAGCACCTCGTCAAGGAATTTTCCAACCAATAACTAATGTGTGGCGGTTTCGAAGAGTGGCCTCCACGTTTTCCTGATCTGACTTCACTGGACTTTTTTCTGTGGAGATACTTGAAATAGCAGGTGTGTGCGACTCCTCCACCAAAATTACAGGGCCTTAAATGACACATTATGTTCGCGTGTTCTAGTGTGTGCAACGTGATCTTCAAGCAAAGATCCAAACCAAATATGCATTGCAGATGACGGTGAGAAGTTTGAACATCTCAAATAAAGTATATTGATCTTTGATTGCTGTTTTTTTTTTCTTTCTTAAATCGTTTTGTCACGTCACAGCACGAAACAACAAATGCTCGTTTTAACCGTTGTATTCTTCACATTAATGCCTACAAGGTATATTTTCGTACTAAATCGAGGATGCTCTACAACTTTGTAAATCACTTTTTCTCTCTATCTCGTTCCGTTTTCGAGATAAGAATGCAACTGTGTAGTGTTTCACCAGGTGGTGCAGTATTTTCATTTAGTAGCGCATGGCTACTTTACTATACCTAGACACTACTTTTATAAATATAGTAGGAGCAATTCCGAAGTTAAGAGGGTGGCAAGGGACTTTAATGGACATACTATATATATTGTCAAACTTTAAATATTAAGCTACTTTAAGCATTTATTTTAACCTTAAGCACTTGAATGATTTGAATTTCTAGAATGCGGAGTAAGAAAATTCATACTGTCTTTACGGTCTTAAATTAACTTTTATTGGGCGTCTGATTCATGTTTCTAGATGTATACTATATTTTTTTACTTCCAATTATAATTTTTAACATATCAATTGGGTTGAAGACATATAGTTTAATAAAATCAGTAAATATTTCGAAAGAGTGATAATTTATGCACAGAAAAAATATTTCTAAAATATTAGTGAAAAGTTTACATTAAAATATTCTAGCATTTTGTAATATACAGCAAATTATATGTTTGAATCAAAATGTTCAAGAAATGTTTCTTCAGTGTAACGAAATGAGGAAAATTCTAATGAAAATATTCTGAGGGCAAATGCTTAACAATATATTTACCTCTGTTCTCAATGGTATTTTACTAAAACTTTCGTCATTGTGTCAAATTGACAGACCATCTCTTGGGTTTTGTTGTTTCATAATTTAGCTAAATGGTATTATTTCACAAAAAATCTAGAAAGCTCTTTCACGCAATGTTTTTTTTTTTTTCACAAAGATGTTTTCAGATGTCTTAAATGGTTTTCCTAGTTCCCTGAGGAAAGTTTAATCTTCATTTTCACAAACAAAGACATGTTTTCTGTCTTCGCCTCCCTCTAATAGTGGTAAAAATATAGTTGAATCAGCAAGAGCAAAAAAAAAAAAAGTGAACAATAGCACACCTCAGTTGCTTAACTGTACACTTATTTTACATCACATGATATTTTGAAGTAAGAAAAGAACTTCAGTCAGTCCCTTTTGTTAAACTTTAAAAGATGAATAACTTGTATAAAGGAAGGTCATATGAAAGTTAAACAAATAAACATTATTTTGCCCGTCATCCATCTTTGCGTCTTTCTAAATTTTTTCTCAGAAATCTTATAATAATACTCTAGTGAATTCCAAGTGATTAAAAAGCTGTTATCGAATGAATAATATTTATATAATAGTTTCTTTTAAATTTTAAATGATTACCATTTAATTTATTTATATTTTATTTTAATCCACAAGTACACTTTATTTTAAATAATTTTAAACATGGTTTAGTAAATTACACAACTACTATATAACTCCAGTAGAATTTCTATAAAATATGTTTTTCCCCAAGACTAGACAAAAAGATAGAATTGATCTCAACGATGCTTAGTTTACGGCTTTCATATAAGAAATTAAAAGTAGCAAAATTAAGACTTTCATATAGAGAAAGAAGTCACACATTTTGTTACATTTTTTTTCCATAAAATTGAACTTAAATGAAAAAAGTTTTAAAAGCATCTGTGATGCGTAGATCAGGATTTTTTTTTAAATATTCTGTAAAATAAAATTTATTTATGGCTTTGCATCCCTGAGTTAACTACGTTCAAGAGATTTCAAGAGATTAATTAAAATTTTTAGAGAGAGAAAGATTGATATTAAAGCAATGATTCTTTGTGAAACTATACACTGTTATAGAATAAAAGCAGCATTGCATTTTTTATTCCTTTGCAACGCATTAAAATAATTTGAAATTTTCTGTTTGTTTCTGATTTGCTGTTGTTTAATATACGCAGATTACTAGATAAAAATTTCAATACAAAAAAAAATATTTAAATACAGTAACTGAATTTTTATCCAATAAAAAATTTGATATCAGCCATTTACAAATATAAATATAATTTATTTTGATATAAGAAAACAACAGTTTGGAATAATTTTTTAAAATCCTTAAAATTATAAAATTTACTTACTCTCACCAGATAGTATGGGTGTGTGTGCATATGTGTGTTAAATACAATTGAAAATAATATTTGAAGCTATAAGCAGAAAATTTATTATACTACTTAAAAGAGCATAAATTTCATAAAAAAGAATTCTAATTTTTATTGGTTAGTTATTATTTTTATGTTTTAAAGGTATGAACTTGGTAGGGAAAAGGTAGAACATGTTAGAGGAATCCTGATCACATAAGAAAGAAGTCTTGAAGTGCCACGTGATAAATGGAAATAAGAAGGAAGAAAATAATGTTAGCAATGTAAAATACTTTATTACATAATAAATAAGTACAAATGTACTTGCAAGTAATAGCAGTTTGTTCGAAATTAATCTGATTGGCAGTACGTATAAATGCATCCTAACTGCCTCAAGCCGTTGAAAATGTTTTGGATATATGCCGTTTCTTTGCCTGATGGTAGACTTTTCAGATAATGAGCCATAATGGTGTGTCTCATGTCTGAAAACTTCCAAAATACCTAAGAACCCACTCCAACAAACGTATGATTAGAAAGCAGAAGCAACAACCTCTTTCATTGTTTAAAGACTTTCATTGGGACTATTGGACCAATAAATAAATAAAAAATAAAAATAAGAAATTCCAAAATTGATTAGTAAAATGTAATTAAATTCAGTATTAGGAAAAATTTTAATCCGTCAAATTTTTAGCTCAGTAAAGACTATTTTGAAAAAAAATTTTATAAAATTAAATTTGATTGAAAAGATTCAATAAATTTACTAAAGTCATTAAAGTTGGAATTGAGTAAAAAAGATTTGATAATTACTAATAACGGTATCACAAAAATTTGTTTACATATATTGTCGTGCCAATAAAAGCATTTCTTCTTCTTCAGCACGACAGATCGGGGTGGGTCAAGGCTTTCATCAGAACACTCTTCCATTGTGTTCTCCGAGAGGCGACAGTTCTCCAATTTGTCACTTTCAGCATTTTAAAGTCCTCCTCTACACAATCAGTCCATCTAAGTTTGGGCCAACCCCTAGATCTGTTTACAATGGGCCTATAATTAAAAATTCTTGTAGTCAAACACGAGGAGTCCATTCGACAGATATGGCCCGCAAATCTCAAGCAACATATTTTAATATAATTGACGATGTCAGTTTCCTTAAAAAAAGTCTGTAGGGCTCGAAATTGTATCTGTGCCTCCAAACTCCACTCTCATTTACAGCACCAAAAATCTGTCTTAGGATTTTTCATTCAAATATTACAATTTGATTTTACTGAATCTTTGTTAGAGTTGAGGTTTCACATCCATAAGTGAGAACAGGTCTTTAGATAGTTTTGTATAGCATTAAATAAAAACATTTAGCAATTTCAAAATTGAAATCTCCTTTTACTATATATTTTTAAATTATTTAAAATTTTTATGTCGAAACACGGCGCTTATGACAACCATTTAAAAAGTAACAAAAAATTTTCAATAATTATAACGTAAGTTATACGGCTATTCACAGAATGGTTTCTATTAATAGTAGTATAACGTAGTATAACTTACACTAAAATTATTGAAAATACTTTTCTTACTTTTTAAAAACTTAGGGTATATTTCATTGATTAAGAAATGTTCATTTAAATTTCTGTCTAAGAATTTCTGGATGTACATCTAATGAATTTATAGCTAAGTGACTTGGGAATCTATAAATTCTTTGTAAATAAATGAGCTTTATAAATATGTGTTAACTAAAATTAATTCCCATTTATATATATATATATAAGTGTGGGTGTGTGTGCGTGGGTGTGTGTGTGTGTGTGTAAAAGAGAGCAATTATTTCTTAAATGCTTATAAAATTTGAAATAAATAAAAAATATTATATATGCTATGCGAAACCTTCTTGCCATCCTATCTACCCTGATTTTGTTTGAATTCATTTATTTAATATACGAATCAGCATTTTAATGTATTTTTATAGCGAAAAATTATTCATTTTTTTAAAAAAAAACGTTTTGCAATATACAAATTTGTAACAATAAATTAGTTAACGCTTATAAAGATGCATAGAAATGTATTATAGATAAGTTTTTAAACTGCCTATGTGTCGGTAAAATGAAAGCAATTAGCATGCAAGATGATTTTTATTGTAAAATTTAATGATTATGGTTTATCATATATTTACGAAAGAAGACTAAAAAGAATTTCAAGGATTATCTTCTGATTCCAGTCTTTCCCAATAAAAAAATTAAAATGCGTAAATAAATTGAATGTCAAAAACATCTGTGGCCTAGTAAAAGGTCGTCCAAGGCAATTTATTCTTTTAATTTAAAGAAAATTCTTTCTTCACTACTTTCATTCTTTTCTTTGCGAGGCTCTTACAAATCTATTTGAATATTTTTTTAAAAGCTCAAAGCAAATTTTAAATTAATTGCATAAGTTTTCTAATAAAATTCTTGATTTAATTCATCATTAGACTTAGAAAATATTGGATGGAAAAATATTTATCATGTAGCAATTATTTACTGTATAAAAAGACCTGAAACCAGATTCCGCGACGCTTATTTATAAAAAGTACAAATTTCTTTCTATAAGATGATGCTATAGAATTATACTTTTTATAAAAATATAGTCCACAAATTTCACATTGTAGCAAAGTTACATCATTTATTTTTTACGGATGAAACCGATGTAAGAAATCTTTGGTATATAAACATTTTACTTAATAATAAAACTTTATATTGATAATTTTATCAATATAGCAACCATGTAATAATTTTAAAAATTACAGTATAAAATTACAAAGTTTTAATATAATATATATATATATATATATATATATATATATATCCTTTTGTATTGGAGCCACATTATCCTTATTAGTGGTGCAGCAAAATTTGATATAAAAAATTATCTTTTTCCTTCGTATTTCAATAAAAATGTAGTCAGTTTTCTAACGAAGTAATCTAGAACAAAAGAATTTCGTAAATGCTTGAAAATTAACATCTTTTTAGTTTATTACTTTACTACAGCACAAATAGCTTCGCGCTCTGTATATGATAATCTAGCAAGCAATGCCCATTGAATCTTATTTTCAAGGAGGAATTTTTCACCTTAGCAGGCTGTATTATATAAAAGTAAACCTCTCTTTCTCTTAAGAACTAATTAAACCTTAACTCCTAACTATAACTTTTCAATTTAATTCCCTCAAATAGATATTACTTTTCCCCCTACATTAGATCTACAGTTTTAATTTCTTTAATTTAATTTTGTTTTTAGTTTATACCTGTAGCATATCATAATTTTTGTCCCAAAGAAATTAATTGACATCTTAGGACCTTTATTTTGATTCGTTTTCTGATTATACTTTTTTATTTATCCAGAAAAGCAACTTTTTTCTAATTGCCATTATATGATATTTGATATTTTTAATAGTTAAACATTTTATTCTTGAAGACTAATTTTGCTATTTTCTTTAAAAATAAAGTATCAGATATTTCTAATTTTGCTCCTGACTGCTAGTACTTTTATAAATGTTAGTTTGTTGCTTTTAAATAATTTTTTTTATTTAATTTTTTTTTTAAATTTATATATATATATATATTTTTTTTTTTTTTTTGAAAAAATTGTGGTTAACACAAAGTACAAGTTTTATGTCAAAATATTTATAGGAGTAAGAGCAAATTCTCTCCCCCTAGCATTGGATTCACTATTAGACAAAAGGCCCAAAATAAACAAAAATGGTTTATATTGGGCACTTGAAAGGTCTCACATATTCTGAAGGTTACAAGAGGTTTCCTCTTTGCCCTATAGGGCGGCCAGAGAAGGCATCAGCTCAGCACATCTTGAACTGCCTTGGACTGGACTTGGAGGATATTCACAGTTGTCCACTTCTTGTCTCGGACTTCATTAATGTCAACGGTTTCACTGATCTACTCTGTCTCTGTCAGAGCAGATGGGATATTAGAAACAACAACAACAAACTTTATGTAAAATGGTGAACATCTTATATTGTAAATGTTAAATTTTCCGCATATAAATGTCAATACCTTAATAATAATGACTGAGAATAATGGTGATAAATGTCAATGGAATTTTGATCGTTAAAATCTAGTTTTCAATAAAAAATAAAGTAACTAAACTAAATAAACAAGATTAAAACATAAATAAATCGCTGAAATGAAATAATTTTTCGTAGTTATAATGAAACATTTCTAAATGAATATGTATACTCGTCTCAATTCTAGTAAATTAGAAAAATTTATTTACAGTATTTTGTATTTTATTTACGGAATTTCTGTATGTTTTCTGAAAATAAATTATTTTTAAATTCTACACAAAAGTATTATTTTGAATGTATCGAATATATCCTCTGAGACATTCCTTTGAAAAAAAACCTTATAATTGATCACTTAGAATGATTTAAAATTCAAATAAAATTCGTTGGTAGTATTTTAATCTTATTAAAAATTGTCTTACTCTTCAATTAATTAAAACATTACAATAATTTATTTTGTATATTTTATTGAAAGCTAAAAAAAATTCCAACAGTGCTCCCCAGTTGTTTTCTTACAAGGCTATTTGTTTCAAAATTCCTTTTATAAAAGTAAAGGAATAAGTTTAAGATTTCAGTACTAATTTTTTTATATAAAAACTATTTAATAAATTATTATCTCACTAAATGTTATATGTGAATAGAGATTCTTATCTTATTTTTTTTTCTTACGTTAATATAAAAACATTTTTTATTATACTTTAAACTCTTCCAAAAAAAAAAAAATAAATTAATTAAAGCGTATGAAACGATATAATAATTCAATTTATGAGATCTCCACTGTGATTACTCAACTGCACGGTCATAAATTTTTTGCAATTTTCTTAGTAAAACAAATTTTTGGGAAAAATGCAATTCCCCAATTAATACTTAAGGAGAAAAAAATGCAATCATTTATAACAATCACAAAAATTTGCGTATGCACTTTTAATGAAGTAAAATTTCAAAAACTTTACTTCTTTAATTATTTTCCAATTATTTTAATTACATTACTGAAATTTTACTTCGTTAATTACTTTTCAATTTGAATTAAAATAATTATAAATTCTTTAATTCAATATATACACTAAAAATGTTGTTATCAGATTTTTACTTTGCTAAAAGCCAAATAAATTGTAAAAAAAAAAAAGCATAAACAACAAAAGGAATTTGATTTAAAAAAGAAATTTTCTATGATTTTGTGATCTCTAACAGCACTGTTATATTCATATAATTAAAAGTATATAGTATAAATAATAATCTAATAATATATGGACTCACCGTAGTCTGGTACAATGACACCCCAGCTCAAAGCGAAAAGTCAAGGGTTCAATACCAGCCACAGCTCATTAACCGGAGTTAGATCTTTCGATTCTTGCTTCTGCATATACATCTGTTCAGCTGAGTGCTTGAGAGCTTTCTGTATTTTTTCCTTTACGACACGTGAATATAGGTGTCTCCCTACGAAGAATCATTCAAATTAAGTGGTGCAAAATAAAAATGACAACAGCGTTTTGACCATCAGGCTGTCTACTACGCAATGTTATAAATGTATAGCATAAAATTGATTAATATAACAAAAGGGGCATGCAATAAAAGTAATCAATGTTCTTATAAATATTAAATAAGAGTGAAAACAATCTGCTCTAACAGGTGAGTAATTAACAAATTTTTATCTTTAATGTTCAAGAAGATCTAGTTTGCTATTTTTTAGGGTATAGTTATTAGTCACTCAGTGATCATTTTTGCAATTAGTTCTAGTTATATCTGGACAAAGATATTAAAGTAGATTCCTAAACCATTACAAACGTCAATGCCCAATGTGGTATTCGAACTCATGAACTGTTGAACCGAAAAAAAGATTGCTACTCATTTGGTTACCAGCTTGGCGTTATTGCTTAAAGGAAATATTTACACTTATATGAGCGGTTATCAAATAGAAATGGGTTTATCATACATTTTATTGCTGGGAGAATTAATTTATTTTGCAATATAATCTAAAGATTTTGTAATGATTTTGAATCGAAAGTTTTGCTTCAAGGAAATCAATCTGAAGTATATCATGAGTATGAAAATATAAGCCTTTTAAACTCTTTCATGTTATAAAAAAGTAAATAAAAACATTTTTGCACTCAATTCATTTTTAAATATGTTGCTTTGTCAAGAATTTATTCTGAAAATCACGCTAGATATTAAAATTACTTACAAATAATACTTCAAAAATCAAGTCTTAAATTTTGCTTCATTTTTTGCGCATAAATTGTAAGATAATTTATCTTTAAACTTTTGTACATCTGATAATTTTGAAAATTTTAATTGTAAAACTTTTACGAAGAAATACAAAAAATAAATAAACAAAAAGGAGCATTTTAACATTACTTAAAATTATGTAACTATTTTTAATACAAAGCCGTATAACATTTCTTTCTTTAATAAACAAGCAATGCAAATCAATATCAACTAAACAACAAATATATCGACTGAATTTCAAAAAATTTCTACATTAGTTTTTTAATGAGGATTAAGAATTAACAAAAAGGATTGATTTATAAAACATTAGAAATATTTAAAAAAACAAAGTTATAGTGTTCCTTTCTTGAATAAATAATTTTTTTGTTAAGATTATTTAAATTATTACCAAAAATTTAATTCAAATTCAAAAATATCTATTATGAATAGCACTAAAAATATTTAATACATTTATATAAAATATTTAAACACAAAATATAAAATTCTCATCGAAAATTTGGTTTCATTCATAATTTGTAGTTATACATATTTAGATAAGTAGATATTATGATTGGCTGTAATTATTTTCAAGGCCTTAGAAAAGAGAAAATGTTTTCTTTCACAATACAGAATTATAATCCTTTTATTTAAATTTATTACTATTGCGAAATAATTCCTGATAGGTTTTTACATTCCGATTGCCTTCACTTAGATTATTAAAACGACTTACGAATGAAACACTTTTCACTGGAAAAAAATCGATAATTTGTCGATTAATGGAAGTTTAGCAAGTAAATTACTTTTAATTCAGATATCTTTCATAAATTAGTAAATCAGATGAATCAATCAAAGCTTCATACTAATATTGTTTTTTTTTTTTTTATTTTGGCCTTAGCTTGATTATTTTTTATCAATTCAGAGGATTATAGTTTCTTTAAGAATTTTTAACAAATCAGCAGCATATGATATCAAAACTTGCATATTTATAAGCCTACTTCATTTGGTTGGTGATGATGTTTTTCAATTGAATTCAAAGATTATTATTCATTTTCACACACACACACACACAATATATTTTTTTACGTTAAAATCTATTAAATTCATTACTTTTTAATCTTTCCCTATTATTATAGAATTCCCATTATAGCTTTTGAATGTCTTTTCATTTTATTGCACTTTAAAATGAAATCGATGGCTTACTGTATAATGTTCACAACTTATATTGTAAAAAAATAAGTTATCTTTGTTTATAAGTACTCCCTAGTTAAATAATTAAGTCATTAGAACCTTTTGGCTAATAGGATACTTTGTTTTAAAAAATGTTTGAACTATTATAAGAGAAAACTTTGCATGGAATATAAAAACGATTCTAAAATTCAATAAGTACAAAATCTATCTGTCTACAGCATTTTGTAGCTTCAGATATGCATTTATATTTGTTTTGAAGTTAGAAAAAAGATTATTTAAATTTTTTAAATAATAAAACAAAGCATTCACATAAATTTACGATGTACATATTTAAGTTATACTAGAAATTTAAACACCGTGAAAATAAATTCAAAACTAAAGCACAAAATAAAGAAATTCTTTTTAATTTTCAGTTACGAATGATTTAAAGCAAACTATAACACTAAATATTGTAATAATAAGAAAAAAGCATTAAAAGATAAATTTTATAACAAAACAGATTTTTAAGAATAATGTTTTCCTTTGAATAATTAAGATATTATTGATTGAACCACTAGCTAATGAATAAAAGTTTTAGGATGAAAAATTATATTCTTTATTGAGAGAGAGAGAGAGAGAGAGAAAATCATTGCTTGAAAGATAAAAATCTGTAAAAAATAAACAAAATCATATTTATCACAAATTAATGGTGTCATTAATTTCGATGACTTGTTTTCTTATATACTATATCAGTGTTTGAAATCCATCATTAATTCTTTATTTAAATAAAAAAAAAAGAAATTGATTGGATGGAAAATCCAATAAAAATATCTTCCTCATTTCAAATGACAGAAATTACAATGCATTCTGTACAAAACATATATTTAATTTGTGCTTCTCATTGCTTTTCATGGAAAAAACAACATTCTTTTAATTTCTAGGAAATTACATAATATACCATGACTCAAAACTAACAGTAAATATTCAAGTCCCTGACACTTGTGCCAAAATTCTTAATACAGCAAACATGACAGAACAATAAATATTTTTCATTGATTTCAGATATTTCCACAATAAACATAAATCCCTGATATATCGTTGAATCTAATATTTTTCATAGTGCTTTTATTTGCAGATTAAAAAAAATCAAGCAGTATACAAATTTCTTGAAAGAAAGAATTTTGCTTATATGATTTAAAAATAATTTAATATTTTTTTATCAATTTGTAAATAAAGTACTTAAACGAAGCCATTTTATTTCACTACACAAAAGTTGAATAAAATTGCCAAAATTATTTGGAACAAGTACTAAAATTTCCTATTTTAAAAAATATAATCTAATAGAATCTCATCTATACAAATAACATACAATACATTGCAAGTACTTTAATTTTTTTCAAATGTTAAAATTATTATTTAATAATATATTCTTAAGCATACAAAATTCATTAAAGTGAATCAAAATTTAGTGCTTTCAATTAATTCCAGGTAAAAATCCTCCAAGCAATATCTAGCTTTCCACCCACTACGTTTCTTGGAAAATAAATAAATATTGATCGATATCACAGAAAATGCCGATGGTTATCTTCTAAATCTTTAATTTAAGATTATTACCTGTAATCAACTGTACGTGTGTTAACCCTTGATGATAATTTTTGAAATGAAATGCATATATAAATTGTTCTTTGTCTGCAAATGTGTTATTTTTTATTTTTTCTATTTAAATCACTATCGACATCTTGAGATAAGGAATTCGAGTTTGATTTAAGAAAATAAATTATTGAAAACCATCAAACATTCAACAAAATATATGGAAATCACAATATGAAAGTGAAGACCGTGTTGGTCCTGGTCTTATTAGACATGTGTGCAACTAAAATGACCAACAAACTAAGCTAGAAAAGTATATTATTCAAAGAGTACAGCTAACAATGCCTATTAAAGCAATTTTCCAAATGTTTTAGTAAGAAAATGTAATTAAAGCAATTAAAATAAAATTTACTTTAGATCCTGTGTGTGTGACTCCCTAAATTATGAATAATTATTTATATTTATTATATTCATGATTTTGTTACTTTTTATTTTGTTTTACTCATTATTAAACTTGAATTGATTTAATAACTATTATTTTCTATTTAACATACAAAATTTTATTATTTTTCTAGTGCAAAAAAAAAAATAATTAATTTTATTTTCATCAAAAATACACTACTGGCCATTAAAATTGCTACACCAGGAAGAAATGCAGATAACAAAATGATATTTATTGGACAAATATATTATACTAGAAACAACAAGTGATTAAATTTTCAAAAAATGTGGCTGGATAGATCCTGAGAAATCAGTAACCAAAACAACCACCTCTGGCAGTAATGACAGCAGTTATACGCCTGGGCATTGAGTCAAACAGAGATTGGATTGCATGTACAGGTACAGATGCCCATGCAGCTTCAACACGATGCCACAGTTCATCAACCGTAGTGACTGGTGTTTGGTGACGAGCCAGTCGCTCGGCAACCATTGAACAGACGTTTTCTATTGGTAAAAGATCTGGAGAACGTGCTAGCCAGGGCAACAGCCGAACATGTTCCGTATCAAGGAAGGTCCGTACAATACCGACAACATGCGGTCGGGCATTATTCTGCTGAAACGTAGGGTTTCGCAGGGCTCGAATAAAGGGTAAACCCACGGGTCGTAACACAAAAGAAATGTAACGTGCACTGTTCAAAGCACTGTCAATGCGAACAAGAGGTGACCGAGATGTGTATCCAATGGCACCCCATACCATCACGCCAGGTGATGGGCCAGTATGACGATGATGAATGCACACTTCCAGTGTGCGTTCACCACGATGCCGCCAAACACGGATGCGACCATCATGTACACAGAACCTGGATTCATTTATAAAGATGACGTCTCGCCATTCGTGCGCCCAGGTTCGTCGTTGATCACACCATTGAAGGCGCTTTTGTCTATGACGCAGCGTCAAGGGAAGCCGCAGCCATGGTCTCCGAGCTGAGAGTCCATGCTGCTGCAAACGTCGTCGAACTGTTCGTGCAGACACTTGTTGTCTTCTAAGCGACCCCGTTTCTTGACTCACGGCTCGTGACGTGATTGCACGATCCATTACGGCCATGCGGATAATATGCCTGTCTTCTCGGCTGCTAGTGATAGGTGGCCGTTGCGATCCCGCATGGCGTTCCGTATTACCGTCCTGAACCCATCGATTCCATATTCTGCTAACATTCATTGGATCTCGACCGACGCGAGCAGCAATACTGCGATAAGATAAACCGCAATCCCTGTACGCGATCCCTTTCTTTAATTAACTTAATTGAAATAAAATTCAGAAAGAAACTTAAGAAATTATAAATAATTAATATTAATGTAGGGAATCCTCATTCACAAGTTAACAGCTAAAGAGAGATTAGTTTCAGATCTTGACTAATACCAATGACAATTTCCATTTGAATCATCGACATGAAAATCAATACAAACATTATAAACGTTTGTACATTGTCTATTAAATCTATTACATATCTCTGTCGAATATACCCTTGCATACAAAAAAATGACCATAGAAAGACAAATCAAATAGTAAAATTTCGGTTTTTTCATTTTTAACTGCTAAATTAATGTTATGGAATAATTGAATTATCTTATGTGTCCCAGCATTAAGTACAATTATTTCAAATATAGATACTTTTACATTGAAATTACCAATAAGAATCGCATGTAAACAAAATTACGCTGGTATTTTTACTTTTTTTATTTTTATGTAAAGATTACCTCAATTCCAAATAATATATTATTGCATTTTTCCCAAAATGACAATTAATTCACTTATTTAACAAATTACTTGCCACCCAACTTGTCTAATGGTCATTGTGCCTGACTGCGGATAGAGAGTTCCTGGGTTCAAATTCCGGTTCATGCATAGATGTACTGTCTCTATCTATCTATCATGTCTATGTGTTTGTCCTTTCCTTGTATGAATGGTTGCTTACCTTATAAACGAGTACCTATGGCATGTGCGTACTGAGGAAGTCGGACTCCACACCTAATCATGGTTCAGTTGGAAAAGTGGAGCCGCGCTTCCCATGATGCCATCCTAGCTGGCACACGATAACAACACAACAACAACAAATTACTTCATATTGTACTAATTCTAATATTATCTAGCTATTATGTAAATTTAAATCAATTTTATGGTAAATATAAAAAATGGAAAACTCAAAAAATAGCTTAATTTATAAAAAAGATTTTTGTATCACAGAATTTAACATTGAAAATATTCTTGAAATAAATAAGTCTAAAAAGGAAAAAAAATCATTTGATATTTATTTTTAAATATAGAACAATTGTTCCAAAGATGCAGTTGAGTTACTCTAACAGTAAAACGATAAAAAAAATATCCAAATCTTACAAATATTTCTTATGTTTGAAAACAATGGTAAATTGGAAGGAAATGTCCAGTTTTCCTCCTCTGACCACTGCGCACAATTTGGGTTAATAAGCTGCTGTGGTCACTTCTTCTCTTGTTCTTTATTTTAATCGCCATTGGATATAAAAGTAAAAAGTTTGAAATTTCATCTCTTTTTCAACCGTAAGAAGAAAAATACAAAGGACTGGAAGCGTGAGACAAATCGTAAATATAGAACAAAAGAATAAAACGAGTTTATGAGGACACTGAATGTCGCTTCGGTTTTCACAAACATTTTGATAAGGATACTATTGTGAAAGCTTATATATTTCAGTACTGTTGCATTATTTTATTACTTTCACCGAAATGAAACAGAAAATAAGATAAAACGGCATTATAATATGCATAGCACATTTAAAATATATAAAAACAAATTTTCTTAAATTCTTTTTATATTTTATTTCTTTTATACCTTCCAAATATTGCTTTCAAGTTCAACAAATGAATTCACGTGAAAGTTTTTTAAATTAATTTCAAAACTTTTTCATTAAATAGAGATAAATATATAGAACAAAAATGTTTCTCACGTACCAGGAATTAGAAGCTATGAATTGCTCTCTAATTGTGCTTAATCTTTGAATAATTTCAAGGAGTTTTAGTTTTGATATAATAATGTGGAAGTTAAGAATTTCAGAAATAAGACAAATTTAAAACTGTAAGAATTCTCATTTCCCAACATTTATTGATAGCATGGGTCCATCATTTAAAATTATTTAGGAACATAAACTTATATACCTAATAATAATATTTAAACCTTTTATTTATTCAGTGATTTAGTTTTTATTTCTTTAAGTTTTAAGGAATAAATTGTAAGCAAAATGTTATGCTTTCTCAATCGTAATCATTTCAGTGATTATTTTTATTAAATCAAACTGGAAATATAAATTTAAGTAATCTTGATTAGAAAGTTATATAGTTTTCTTAATTTTCAAAACATATAATCACATTATTTTAAAATTACTATGCTCTAAACCTGTAATTTAGGAATTGCATTATAAGTATTTCTCAAAGCGATTAAAAATATTAACTAAAAATATATCTGATTCACTAAGAAAAATTTTTGCATTCTAATTGTTATGAAGAATAAATTTTATAGGAAAAACTTTTAATTAAATTTCTATGTTACAAATTAGGCTTTCGTTAACCAGAAGTTAATGGAAAAATTTGTTGAAACCAATAATAAATAAAATAAACAAAAAACAATAATAATGAATATATAAATAATATAAAAATAAAATTTTTGATAGTAAAATTTATAAAATTAATTTTTTTAACCATGAAAAATAATTTTAGTTTTTTTATCTCTATATTATACATTTTACTTTATAAATTTATTCTTTTTTATAAAAACCATAAATTCATGTTTGCTTTGAAGATCATAAAGTTTAGAAGTGTTAAGAAAACTAGTAAACATGAATTGCCATTTTTATATTTAAAAAAACTCCCAATTAAAGCCTTCCACGAAATTAAAAGTCAAGGTTGGTCATTGTTTTAATCATCATAGTTGAACCTATCTTATCTTCAATCTAAACTTGAGGATATTCATCATTGAAATATTACTCTCATTTTATTTTCTATAATGACCTGTTTGTTATCGAAAGGTGATTTCTTTTTCCAGGCTCCATTAATGTTAGACAGACTAGACATATTGATGCAATCAGCTATCTACTTAATAACTATTTATTTTGTTATTTATTTTCATTTACTAACTCATTTATAAATGAGTAACAATTGAACCAATTCAAAAATATTTTTTCCACACATACAGTCACTCAAAGTGTTGATATTTTAACGCATGATAATTTAAGATTAAATTTTCAGTGTATAGTATCAGCAAAGTATTTTTCAGTAAAAAATATCTTCTATCTTTATTTTTATAGAAAAATATATTCATTTTATTTAATTTAATATATCGACAATTTTTGGTTAATCCCAAAATTCAATTCTAGATATATAATTTGCTTTCATATTTAAAATAAATCCAATGCGAATTTTTTTAAAAAAAGTTGTCAATTCGTTGTTAGAAAACAAAGCAACTTTATTTTAGCTAAATTATCTGTCTGGATTAATAAGTTTTTTATTCATTGAATTCAAAAATTTTGAGTTCGCTCAGTATTTACAAAGGAACGAAATCACAAATAATCTATTTGCTTTCATGTAGACCGTTAAATTTGTGTGTGTGAATTATTAACTTTTAACTAATTATATTCTCGTATTGAATTTTTTGCATCTAATCTGATAGCAGTAAATAATTCCTACTGAATTCTGTATGGAAAAATACACATGAATTAACAATTAAAAAGTAGGAGAAAGCAAACAGGGTTCACAGGTTTTTAGTTCGCTTAAGTTTTCAAACTTTTTGTATGATATGAGATTGATTGATATCCCAAAAATTATTTCTATAAATTCAAATCAAACATTGAAATAAATCAAAATCATTATTAAATTTATCAAAATACATTAATAAATGTAAGCATTTTAAAAAATATTTTTTACTACACTAAACCAAGAAACATAAAATGTAATTGATTTTTTTAAATTAAAATTCGTTCTTCTATTTATTTTTCGAAAAGCTAAAAAGCAATTTTCAGTTAGTGTGTAATTACTTTTTAAACTTTTTTAATATTATAAGAAAAACAAGCTTAAAATAAAAAATAAGCTTTTAAAACCATAAAACAATAATTTAAAATATTTTATCACGTAAGTGATCTTTTAATAATAATTTCTTAATCTCATAATTCTTCAGTCTTTTGTGTGTTTCAAAAAATTATAGAAAATACGCAATCTCTGAAGAACAGCTCAGTTACAGAAAGATTTGCGTAACTATTTTAATGTGGAATATTTAGCTAACTAATATCAAGTTCTATATTCTCCATTTAATGACGATAGTTGGTAAATATTGCAAAAGTGTTTTCTTACTTTTTTATAAAATATTCTATTGCATAGTAACATATTTTAAATGAAAGTTATTGTTGGATCTCAAGATAAGTTTTTATCAAGGGATTGCATAAAAATATGATCGATATTCAATAAAAATAATGCCAATATTATTTAAAATGCAATAGAATTTAATTGCAAAGTTTGTATTAAAATCAAAATTTATAATTATTAATGAATCAATATTAATAAACATTTCCTTATTGATCAATAAATTATTAAATAATTCTTATAACTAAATAATATTAATAAATATGTCTTATTGAAATATTCAAATTGCAACATTAAGTACTGAAATTTTTTGCAAAAATATATTTGAAATTATACAATTATCTAATGAATTGATATTTATTTAAAAGAATATTTTGAGAAATCAACAGCTTATTAATGATTGTGGAAAAAAGATTAATTATTCATAAGCATTCAACTTTGAAAAAATTTAATTTTTCTCTTAAAATTGAAAAAAATATACATTGCAGAGTAAAATAATAATAAGTAAAGTTTCCTATTTTCTTAAGATTTAGTTTGCAAATTGTTGAATATAGTTATATTAACTAATTCAAGAAAGAAGGAAAAATTCAACTTTGCAAAAGATAACTTAACAATACTACGGTCAATATTACCGTACACATATAATATATATGCATATATACTCTTGCATATGTAACATAAATTGACCATTATGAAGTATAGTGATAAAAAAATAACAATTATTAAATTGTTTGTAAATCAAATCACTACATTTTGCTATATTCACTTTGAACTTATAATACTTTCTTCATTAAATTTTATAAGTACGCGTAAACTTATTCTCATAGACATTTTTTTCTTTTTTTTAAAAAAAAATAAAAAAAAAAAATTGCTGTCATACCAATCAGGAAGTTAAAAAGTGTCTATATTTCTCAACAGTTAGTACATCTATATCCTTAATTTACATAAAATTTTCAAACTTTTAAAAATTTAGTGTTTTTAAAAGAGTTTTAATACATACTTTCCCCAAGATTTCTGTAAGACATACGACTAAATAAAATACTCATTTTAATTCCAATTGATTCTACAATTTCATTATCTTTAAAAAAAATACATTCAAATAAATTTTGTGACTAATATATTATATTGCAGGTAATAAAGTTTCAAAAAACATATTTTATTCTGTTATTTATCCTCTTTTTAAAAGTAATAAATGATATTC
This sequence comes from Latrodectus elegans, assembly GCA_030067965.1. Taxonomy (NCBI): domain Eukaryota; kingdom Metazoa; phylum Arthropoda; class Arachnida; order Araneae; family Theridiidae; genus Latrodectus; species Latrodectus elegans. The sequence continues at coordinate 78,478,171 of CM057820.1, read as the reverse complement.
GTGTGTAGTTTTAATATATAAAAACAATTTCTTTAGAAATAAATTTTGCAATTTAACTTTTATATAATAAGGAACCAAAATCAAGTTATGATACTTTTATTTTGTAATACATAAAAACAAAATATTTTTCCTTAATTGCCTTAAGATATTTACTCCTTTTTGTCTCATCAATTATCTCAGTATTACTTTATGTTTAAACGTGTTAAAATACTAAACTCTATTTTTCATACTTGGCATAACAAACGTACATCACAGACTTTCCGCTTGTAAATTTTTTCTTTCCTTTAGTGTTACAGGATTTTTCCTCAAATAAAAACATTTTTCCTGCATTACGAAGATTTTGAAATTAAGAGAAATGAATTTATGATTCTCAATTCCTTTTACTTCCTCTTATAACAGCTTTTATGGATTCTGTACCATATGACATTGAACTAATACACCAAAGAAGTAAAATAAAATATTTATTTAAAGCTCTTTTCTTTACAGTAAGAAAAAAAAAATCATAGCAGTATGATGAAAACACACATGGCTATATATTGTCAATGTATAATTTCGTGATAACATCAGACAAAGGTATAATAAATATATTCTATCATGCAACAGAACAAAATAGTTTGCATGCAGAATTCATTTCCGTCAATCTGGAATGTGAAAACAGAAATTTTAAAATTTGAATAATTGTGAAAACGGAAGATTATAAATTTGAAAATAAGAAAGTTTTGAAAAGAGTAATTATAAAGCATTTTAGAATCAGATAAATATTTCGAAAATAGAATAATTACGAATTCATAATAATTCCGCTAATAAAACCTTTAAATATGAAATGTTTTTCAAGTCATTTATATTGTGTTCATCAAATAAACTTAACATAAATAATCTATTTTTTCAAGATGAAAATTCTAAAGTATTTTTATTATTCATTTATTATTATTATTTTATCTCAAGTTGCTCCTGCCTATATTTTAGCCTGCATCCGCTTAAATAAATGCCAGTTATTTATTACCGATTAATCCCGATAATATTAATTAATCCCGAGTTCTAAGGCTGTGCTCCATTGTTTGAAGGCGCTCAGGCTCGTGGTCCTGGTTTGATGATACTGTTAACCAGGAAGGGATAAGCCACAACAACAACAAACCAACAACAGAGTTTTTCAAAATTTTTCTTCCTTTTATTTATTTATTTCTCTTTTTTATTTTATTTATTAATTATTGTTTTAAAAGTCTATGAATGTCAAGACTTCAGAAAAAATCGATCTAATGAATTTAAATCTATGAAATGTTATTCGCAACGGTCTGTGATAAATTAATACATTAATAAGTGGTATAATTTTTGTTTGGATTGCTAATAAGCTTTAATGGGGTTACATTATCACCTAATGTTACCGCAGTGAATAACCTAATTTCTAATTTAATCTCTCTGAACTCTTTAGTGTTACATTAATGAGAAGAAAGCAATTCGAAGTCAGTAACGGATTATACCATCTTCTTAAAATTCCTGGTCTGCTGGCTCTTATTTCCCTCATCTGCGTAAACGTTGTTTGGAAGATGGACATGCGTGTGACAAGGTTAAATGATGCGTAACGATGCGCATGGCTGCAGTGTTATAAACGGAGCTTTCTAAGAAATCTCTACCTTTTCATTATTTGCACCAATGAGCAAATTGGGCAAGATGCTTAAAAGTAGCATTCGCTATCATCCATAAAAAAATGTCTATAAAATTAACTGTTTGACGCCTTGGGTATATTTTACATAGTAGAACAAAATGAGATTTTTTTCAATTTATGTATTTCAATTATTTTTTTTAATTTTAATTGTATTTTTCTTATTATCGTGAAGGTATATACAATCTTGAATAATATAAAATAGATGAATTTTTGCATAACGCTTATTGTATCTACATGTTCAAAAAATTAAAAAGTGCTTCAAATGAAATAATTTTTTGGATAATTGTGTACCCAAAAGATTTTTACAAAGCTTAGTGAACAGCCTGGGGACTTAAATTTGTAAGGGATTTTAATTTCTACCTCTTAAATTGCGTTTTGCGAAGACTTTTCAATGAAAAAGCGTCGCAAAGGAGAAAATCAAGAATTCTACTTAGCTCTTATCCAGACAGTATTCTGGCAGAAGTATAACATCAGTCGTACCAAATGAATTGAAAAAATAGCTTTTTCAATAAACAAATTTGTTTTGGAGAATGGATTTCTTAAATTTAACCCGTATTTAATTTAAGAATATGTAGCGCAATACAAGGGGTTTTTTAAATTAAAAAATAATAAGTGTTCTTACTTCCTAAAATAAAGCTATATTTTTTACGACAAGAATGGGTAACTGCAAAAATCTTTTCTTGTCCTAATCCATTTTTCATGCAGGTATGAGGAATATTTAGTATTATTTATTTTAACTAGATTATTAAAATTTTCTTATCTCTATAATTAATATAGAATTACTTAAAAAAAGAAAATTTAGGAGATGAAGAACTGACAAATTTCAGTATTTACATTTACCTTAACACACTTTAACTATAAAATTTGTAGTAAAGTTTGACAAAGCACAAAAACAACCAACTTAATAACCAATGCAATTAGCAGTTGAAAGATTGAATAAATTTGCAAATAAAATAAGAATAATAACCATATAACATATTTCATGTGACGTGAGAAAGGGATTTGAGAGATTGATTTCCAGAGGTTGCGGGTTCGATGATTCTACGGCTGTTGTATCCAAAGTATGGATTTTTAGTTTGTTTCCTTAGTCATTGTTTCCTTATGTTCTCCAACATTCTAGATCTTTCTTTGTTATGTTAATTAGTTGTTTCTTGAATATTCTGTTACTGTATAAAAGCTTATACCCACTAGTCGTGGGCAACTTCTCGACCTTGTAAGGTTACAAGTCGCTACTTCCCTTCAATAAACTTGTTTGTTAATTTAAAGGCCAATGCTGTGTTCACTTAAATCTTCGTAACAATATAAACACACACATGTAAAACTCATAACATTAACATTAGCAAAACTACTTTAAGACATATATGCATTTTAATAAAATTATATCATGGAATGACCAAATTTATTCAGGATTTTTTTATGCAATGACGTGTTTAAAAATGAAGAATATTCCAGATGAATTTTATATTCTAGTGACACATGGAATATTCATTTGAAATCATTTCTTGCAAATTTTTGATTAGGATAATCACCATACTGGTTTAACTTTCTTATGTAATGAAATATCTCAAAATGATTCATATTCCTGGATTTGTTTTTTCCCTTTTTTAGGGAATATTCATTTTTGATAATTCAATGAAACATTTTGATTAAGAGTTTTCCTGAAATTAATTTAATTCTAGATTTTACATATCAAACAAATATCTGGAAATAAATATTCTCAGTGAATTCTACCGATGTGTCGCTCATTTCTCGTGAATTTGGATTAATCGGGTGAATGAGTAATAATACCAATCCTTTTTCATTCATGAAAAAACGAGTTTAAACAATAGTGTGAAATAACTGAAACATTTCCTGCCCCGCAGAAAACCGATTGTTCGGAGGGTCTTTGTTCTTAGAATCTGTAATAGGAATAGTAGAACGGAATCTAAAAATGAAAATAGAAATACTTTTTGTGTATTGAAGACTTTCTTTCTTTAAAAATTTTGTTTTTAAAAGGTGAAGGGCAGAGATAGAGAGAGAGAAAAATGTTTTGTAGCACATGAAATTATATAATTTCTATCCAACGTTCTAAAAGTTATAAGTTCCTAAGTTCTAAGGTTAAAATTTCAATTATAAATAAATGCGGTTAATACATTTTGCCTTTACTACGAAATAATTATCAATTTAGGATTGTATATATATATATATAACATAAGTTTCTTAGCAGTGAATGGTAAAATTACATTACTTAAATTATATAGGAGATATTAGAGGAATTTATCATAAAATTAACAATAAAATACATGATGTTTCAGCAAAATTATCTATAATATAAAAAGAAAGTTTCTTTAGTGGAGTTTGAATTTTTTTATGGTCCTGAAAAATATTCGTTTTTATAAGAAAATGATGCAAGTTAGTCTTCAACTTTCCTTCTATATTTATAGAGGGAAAGCTGATATGGATTAAAATAAGCTAATAAGCTGAATAAAGATTAAAATGATAGCCTTATTTATTTGCAGTTTGTATAATTTCCTTACATTGTGACTTGAATTGATAGTATATTATATAATCGATGCAAAAAACCAAATAGAATCCGTTTCATATGATGAATTTGGAATTCTAAAATGTCATTCATACACAATGAAATCGATTTATCAAAATTGGAAATGTGCCAAAAAATCAGGTTCTGGTTCGTAAATGTATAATTAGACGAAATGGTAAACGAAGTTTAGAAGCAAATACTTGTAATTATATCATAATCGTAAATGTATTTTAGTAATGATTACTTAAGTTTAAATGATCTTGTAATTTATTTCAACTTATTAGAAACCAAATCCATTGTGATGAATTGTATATTAGTACACTTATAATTAATATTACATTAAAAGCTGGTCAAAACAGATTTGTGTGCAAAATATGGGCACAGAATATTTTCTCATGTAACAAAGAAATAGTTGCAGCAATATTTTTTCTAATTACAAAAGAAATTTTTGTTATTGAACTAAGAAAAAATTACATTTTTAAGTGTATTATTTAGTTTCAATGGAAATTTAAGCATTTTTTGAATTCCAAAGAATTGTAACTAGTGGTTTATTTAATAATGAACATAGTGAATCGAATTTCAATTTGCATTTTTAATTGAAAATTTATTCTTAAAATAACATTGGAATCAGAAATGACTTTTTGAAAATTATTTATCCTTTTAGTTTTGGCATCTAAAAAATTTGACAGCTAAAACTGAAAAAACGCCACCTGCCGTTTTGATTGAAAACTTAAATGTACTTAAACTACAAAGAAGTCTCTCTTTATGTAACTGTCAGATAATCACAAAAAAAAAAAAAAAATCTATCTTCTAATTTTATGAAAGAAGAAAAGAAAATTGTCGAATGTCAAACCTCTCGCTTCGAATGATAGACAAGTATCGCCATTTTTTTAAGCTGATAATGATTGATAATTTAGTAGGCTTTACATATTCCGAGATGCAATAGTGACCAGATCTCTTTAATCTTATTTCTATTTACTATCCCTGAAACAATAACTTCAGAAAGCTTAATTAGTCTTATCATTTTTATAAGAAGAAATATATAAATTGTAAAAGAAAATTATTGTTTTTCTAAAATTAAGTTGTTGCTGATTACTTTTTACTGAGAGTTCTGTTCGTAAAGTTTGCCCATTCTTTCAAAGGTGGCATAACATTTTAAATAATGTGAATATGCAGAATAAAAGTCAACATTGATTGACACAGTTAATATCAATTTTCAAACTCCTTTTTTATGCAAAAAAATATTTAATCACTTGAGTCTTTTTACGAAACACTTCTATAAAATTTAATTTATAAAATATCAGCATCTTGTTTTTTTTTAGCTTCAAGGCAAGTTTTTTTTATATAATTTATATTTTTATATGATTTTTATATATAAAGAAATATGGAAATACCCGAATATATTACGTAGAAATTTACTATGAAAATAAATTTTTAGATATTCTCAAAAATTACTTAACTTTCATTTTATATTTCATTTGGTTTCTTTCATATTAAAATTTAGTTCTGTTTCTTATATTTATCGATTTTGGTTTATCTAATTTTCGGTTTATACGGAAAAAAATTAGAGAACATTTTTAAAAATATCTTAATATTTTGACATTTTTTAACAAATTTTTTTATAAAAAGACTTATTTTATTTTCTAAATGTAATTTTAAATTTTATGAGTAAAATTCATAATATGCAAATCATATTTTTTCTATAAAAAGGATAATATTTTTTATTTGAGACCAACAGCTTAATCTCAACAAGTACCTTTCATGAACTCCAGATTAAAATCTGCTCAATGCATTTTTTCATCATCAACAATGTAATAATTAAAAAATTATAAAATAATTTTGAATGAAAAATTGTCCATTGAAATACTCTGTAATTATCAACAGTTACCATTTAAATAAAAACATTTCACATCAGAATTAATTTTCAGCTTTGTATGTAGGTGCTGCGAAAATTAATATTTTCAAATCTTGACATCATATAAGAATCTATCAAAATCAAACGAGCGTCTAGATTGATATAATTCTATCAAAATTAAAACATTTTAATTTTGAAAAAAAAAACACTCAAGAGTATCTACTTAAAATAAATATTAACGAACATGTGTACTTTAGGGAATAAAAATCTTTAATAAAAATTGAACTTTTATCTGAAATTCAGGAATTTATTTAGATGTGTTTGGCAAATTATTTTATAATTAATTTTAAACACAAAATTTATGATGTCTCAAGAAAAAAAAATTGCATCGCATTTATCAAAGTGATTAAGAACATTTATAAGCGAAATAAAATTAAAGTAACTTGCCGAATTATTACCAGTAATGAAATCCTTTTATTAATAAATAACAAAAAATATATAATCTATAAGGGAGTAATTGATATTGTTTATTGTTCACTCTTAATTATTCTTAATTATTTACTTTTTAAAATAAGCTGTCACAAACTTTATATAAATATATTACAAGTTTCTTCAGTCATTATATAAATTTAGTTTAAGCTTTCAAAGCAAATATTTAATTAATATTAAGATTGCTGTAACTAATTTCAAAGTGTTGTAACGTAAATGAAATTTAAAATATATAAGTAACAATAATATAGTAGATTATTTACATCATTAACATAAAACAATTTGCTGAAATTACTCTACTTAAAGTGATTTTTAGAATGGTGATTTAAGAAAGGAATTATTTTAGCACTGGTGCAAAGACATACAATTCTTGAAATGATGACCTAAAAATTATTTTTTTCTTGCTTAGTTAAAAAATTGGGGAAAGAATGGCTTAGTAAGAAAAATTACTGGTTGAAATCACATCTAATATTAATTATTGAATTGAAAGCATATATCAAAAAATACAGTTGTCTATTATATTTTTATATTTTAACTGACTATGGGTTGTTCCGTAAGTAATGTGTGTGTGTGTATGATTCTTATATTATACAGTATTATTCATTATGGTAAATTTTTTTAAAATATTACTATTTTAAATCATCTTGACTCAATATTGCAAGAGAAATTAAGGAGTACCAGAATTGTCTTAGTAAAGATATCCAAGACTAAAGTATATAAGAATAGATTTTCATAATTAATTATGATCACTCCTTCAAAAGTCTTATATAATAATATTGATGCTTTTATAATTTATCTCATTTCACTTGTAATGAATTTGATTCATACGCAGAATGGTTTAAAAAATCTCTTATACATCACGATAATATATTTTTAAAATAGTTATTCTTGATCTATGTGAGTTCTATTTATTCTTTCAACATAACTTATCTATAGTCAATATATTGTAAAAGATTTTTGCTTTTCAACAGTAAAAATAAAGCTTATGTCATATGTGTGAAGAATAATTTAACACACGGCTAGCTTATTTCTATATTTATTTAAAATTAAAAAAAAACACAGGTAAATCACACACGCTACACAGAAAATGAAAACAGAAGAATATTAAAACAAGAAAAACTCCGACAATCATAATCGAGCAGCATTATGCTCTAGGGTTAGAGCTCGTCTGGTACTCTCAGTTCGCTTATGATCGCTAGATGGCGTTGCTTTATTACAGACTCCCCCTCAGGCTCTGAAATCGTCTCGATGATGAGCCAGGATTTGACTGTCTGATTTTTGGAGGTCTCCCTCATTTTCTTAAGGGAGCAACTGGACCTCTGTCTTTCGATGAAGGTAGTTGGTATGGCTTTATCACGTTCGTATGATATGTACCTAACACTTGATCAGGTGCAGCAGGATCTGCAACATCATATGTGGTAGGAGACCTGTTTGTAAGTATGAGGTATGAACCTTCACGTCTTGGCATAAATTTTTTACTTTTCTTGTTCCTGGAATTACTTATTTGATGTAGAGTAATCCACACTTTGTCACCTGGCTTATAGTAAGCCTGTCTATGTCTTTTGTCAAAATAGATCTTTCTTCTATCTTGTTTTTGTTCTACTCGCTTCCTGATTTGAGGAGTCAGGCGAGCAAACCTTTTCAAATAAGGCGTGATTTCAGGGACAAAGTTATCATTATTAATAATTGATCTCATGTCATGACGAACATCATCCGTCGTCCTAAGCGCTCTGCCGAATTGCAGATAAGCGGCAGTGGGACCAGTGGTATCACATCTAGCTGAATTCATGGCAAAACGAATCATCGGAAGATGTTCTTCCCAGCTATCATGCTCATCGCCTACTAAGATGGCTAATCTAGGTTTCAAATCTCTGTTCTTACGTTCAGAGGGATTCGCTTGAGGATGATAAACAGGGATAAGGTCCTGTTTGATATCTAACAAATGACAAATTTGTTGCATGACGGCACCAACAAATTGAGATCCGTTGTCACTGATTAATCTCTGAGGAAGTCCATAGCGTAGATAAACTTCCTCAAGTAGCGTTTTGGCACAGTTTGACGCTGTGGCTTCATTAAGAGCAAATAACTCAACCCATTTGGTAATCGTGTCTTCCACAATAAATATCCATTTATTTCCTGTTGAAGTTTCTGGAAGAGGACCAAAGAGATCAATAGCAAGAGTTTCGAATCTTTGCGCATAAATAGGCGTTCTAAGCAGACCAGCAGGTTTCTGATTTGTTGGTTTATACCGATTACATTCCGCACATGTTTTGACATAATCAGAGATGTACTTCCTCATGCCTGTGAAATAATATTTGGAAGCTATCTTATTGTAGGTACCTTCTACTCCATAATGACCAGCTGTAGGAGCATCATGGTATTCTTGCAGAATTCTTTGTCGTTCTTGGATAGGAACAACCAATTGCGCATCGTCTGAATCCGTTTCAGGCGAATAACGATACAAAATACCTTCGTTCATTATATATCCTCGACTGATATAGTTAGCAAAGTTTTCATCCTTATCATTGTTTTCCAGACAATCGATAATTTTCTTCAGATCTGGATCTGCCAACTGTTCTTTACGAATATCACTTGATTTTCTAGTTGGCATATCGACAGAGATTGCATTCATTTCACAGTTTGGATTATCATGAAAGTAAGTTGGTCTTGATAACATATCGGCCACAACATTTGCCTTTCCAGGTGTATATTCTATTTTTAAGTTAAATGATTGGATCTTTAAAGCCCATCTTGCTAAGCGTCCCGAGGGAGACTTTATGCTCAGAAGCCATTTAAGAGGTTGATGATCAGAAGCAATAACCACTTCTTGGTGGTCAATGTAGCCACGAAATTTTTCCAATGCCCAAACTACTGCTAAATCTTCACGCTCAGTATTGGAATAGTTGCGTTCTGCTGGGGTCAACAAACGACTCGCATATTCGATAACGTGTTTTTCTGGGCTATTTCCTTGTAGAAGAATTGCGCCAAGGGCATAGTTACTAGCATCAGTGCGAATTACAAAAGGCATAGATCCATCCGGTTGTTTTAACACAGGGACTGTTGTCAAACGTTCTTTCAAAGTTTCGAAAGATTTTTGCTGTTCGAATCCCCACGACCAATTGACTTTTTTCTTAGGTAGCTAAGAGGCCGTGCTATGTCCGCAAAGTTCGGAACATATCTTCTGAACCATGAACAGGTTTGTAAGAACGATTGGAGTTCTTTGACATTATTTGGAACTGGAATTCTTTGGATAGATGCAAATTTCTCTCGATCAGCTTCAATTCCATTTCTGGTGATCCAAAATCCTAAGTACTTAACACGTTCACAAGAAAATTTGCATTTATCTCTATTTGCATGGAGTTTATATAGAGAAAGTCTCTCAAAAACAGTCTTTAGGTCTTTCAAATGCTTGTCAAATGAATCCGATAGGACTATGATATCATCTAAGTATGAGAGTGCGAAGACATCTTTCAGACCACTTCTGAATTTGTCTATTAGGCGTTGAAAGGTGGCAGGTGCATTTCTTAATCCAAAAGGCATACGTAGATAACGATAAATGCCAAAAGGACAAATAAAAGCAGTTTTGTCCAAATCAGCCTCATCTACTTGAACCTGATGATAACCAGACTGTAAGTCAATGGTAGACATATAGGATGTCGGTGTCGCTTCGTTCAAGAGATCGTCCATTCGAGGTAATGGGTAAGTGTCAGGTTTTGTAACAGCATTGAGACCTCTGTAATCTACACATAACCTGATTTTCCCATTGGGCTTTTCTACGAGTACAACAGGAGCCGCATAATCTGATTCACATGGTTCGATTATATTCTTTGTTAACAGTTCATCAATTTGTTCTTTAAGTATTTCTCTCTTGGCTGGAGACATACAATACGGTGGAACAGATACAGGATGAGGGTCTAATGTCTCTATTCTGTGCTTAATGAAAGGAGTGGGCTCTCCCCCTGGTTCAAAGCAATGCTTGTAACTTTGAAGTAAGCAATTTAGTTTGCCTCTTTGGGTCTCTGTTAGATGTCTCCCTTCATCGCTTCTCAAGTGAACTATAGTTGTAGTTTCAGGCACCACTGAAGTTTTAGAAATGTTTGATGCTTTTCTTGCATTAGTAGGTTTTACATAGAACAAATACTGTCTCTGTGGATTTTCGCAAAAATGCCAGGTCCCATTTTGAACATCGAGAACAATACCAGCTGCATGGAGAAAATCTCTTCCTAAGAGTGTGCTATTATCCTTGGCTTCAGGTAGAACGAGAAGTTCTGTTGACACACTTTTACCTTCTATACACAGATTGACGATGGTTTTAAGGGCAACCATGGACTGAAGTTTTCCATCAGCAAGAGTGAACGAAATTTTCTTGTTTTCAAAAGCAACTCCATTATTTCGTAAAAAGTTATATAACTTTTCTCCTGCAATAGAATGTGAAGCACCAGTATCTGCGCAAACTACAGTCTTCTTACCAAACAATTCGAAGACAATCATACTTGACATATCTGTATTTATATTATTAATGAATAAGTTCATGCAATTAACAGTTGTATCTTCATGTTTAGAACTTGTACAAATAGAACATTTTGATCTGATAACTCCAGGCGTTCCGCAACCGAAACATCGGATAGATTATCTTCCATCTAATCTAGAAGTAGAGGAACGAGTTATTGGAACTTTTGAATATCGATTTTGAGCATTTTCTGTAGCATTGATCACAGGACGAAATTTTCTATCTGGGATAGATTTCCTGTTTGCATCTCTTGAATATGTTTCCCTTTGAGACTGGTTCAATTGCTTCTTTGTTCCTTGCCGGACATTCTCATAAGCATCCAGTTTTTCAGCTATATCTAGAGGATTAATCCAGTTTGCCCAAGAATCAAGAAAATGATCTTTGACTTCTGGTGGAGTTCGTTTCTTAATTTGATCAGCAATTATTAAGCCTTTGAGTTGATCAAAAGTTGTAATATTCATTTCTTATATCCATCCCTCAAAATAAGAGGCTAATTCAAAGTAAAAGTCTCGCCATGTCGTATCAGAACTTTTTCTATGTTGGGAGAATAACTGTCGAAACTTATCAGCAGTAACCCTAAATCTTTTAAGGAGCATTTCCTTCACCTTTTGGTAATTTTGTGCATCTTGTTCATTTTCTCTAGCAAGCAGTTGTGCTATTTCAGTTGGCAAAGATCCAATTAAATATGGTATCCAAGAAGACTCGGGAAGATTCATAAATTTCAACTGTCTCTCGAATATAATTAAAAATAGACCAATTTCATCCTCTTTTGGATTAAATTTAGGAATGATACGATTAAGTTCGAATTTTTGACATTCAGAATCAGAAGCGCCTACAATGGAGGTAGATGCCTTTTGAGCTTCGAGCTGGAGCCTAAGCTTTTCCAATTCAAAACCACGTTCATTTTCTAAACGCAATTGTTCTTCAACTTGTAACTTATGCAATCTTTCTTCTTCAATTACCTTTTCTTTTGCTAATCTCTCAAATTCTGCTACTTTTTCAGCCTCTAAGCGATCTTCTATTATAACACTAAGTATGTTTTTCACAAGTTCTTCATCATAATTATCACTTTTAGTTATAAGTTCTCTAAGGTCAATTATTTTCATCTCATCAGACACAGCCAAACCAAGCTCTGTTGCAAGAGTTCGGAGGTCTTGTTTTTTAGATTTGCCAAGAAAAGCCATTTTTACCAAAGTCTTTCAATATTAGTGAAATATTTAGAAAATCAAATGATACCAAAAGAAAATTCTTAAACATAAAATTATTCAAATACCAGAAACATCAAATCAAACACTTCAGTATAGCCATTTTAAAAGAAGATAATGTATTTCAATTATTGGAATAACAAAACAACAAGTAATACTTTTGTAGTAAATAATTAAAATAATACTAGAAACTAGCCAGTACAATTACTAAAAATGTTAAATATATAACACAAACACTGTAAAATCATCACTACCTACTACTTCATACGAAAATAATAACCTTGTGAATTGTATATATAAAAAGTATCATTTAAATTTTAAAACAATTTTTGAATATATAGAAAACAATACAACATACAGATTAATTTCAGAAATATTATTCATAGAGTATTTAATATTTTCTTATTAGTGCACAAAAATCATTAAGAATATTCATAAATTTTTTCAAATAGATTATTTAATTATTTCCATAGATTACAAACATAAATTATATATGCAGTAACAGATAATTTTATAATGACAGATACACATTCTCAGAAATATGAATCATTAGATAATGTAACTAATATACAAAAATACATATTTTCCACAACAATAAGATCAATACAAGAATCAAAAATAAATTTTCAAATAAATTTCTTTTAAATAATACTTAGCAATATATTGCTTAAATAATTCAATACTTTTGTTTTCGATTTAAAACAGAACATGTATGAAAGATTACATATTTATAAAATTGATAAAATTCTCTTTTGTTATTCCAAAAATCATTTAAATGCAATTAAATAATTAAGC